>ML353218.1:0-32873 GCA_005239505.1 Nicotiana paniculata
CAGCAACCTCCTTGACATCGGTTGCTTAGCCTTACGTCGCCCTTCCAAAGAACCTCAGGAAGGAGCCGCGTAATAGTTAGCACGTTACTCATTATTTAAACAATGTTACCAATTAATGTTTGTTATATAAAGTTATAAACTATTTATAATTACTTTATAAGAGATTGGTCAGGGCCAGCTGATGGATGAGCAATAAAGCATTTGCTTTAGGCCTCACCCTTTTTGGGTCCCCAAATTTTACCCATAATAAAGTACTTAGTTAAATTAGTATTAAGTATTTTACATAGAAAGGTTTTTCATAAATAATAATAAAAGAAAGATAAAAATTTAATTTGTGATTGATTTACTGTTTCAGCAAAAAACGGATTACGTGAATTTCTCTTAAATCCTTTATGTGTGAATAAATTGGGGAATAGGTTTGACATGTACATTACTGTTTTCTCTCTTTACATTTCATCAAAATTATTCACTAACTTTACATATTAAAATTTCAAACATAGATTTTGTTCAAATTTAAGGTCCATCGTTAAAGTTTGGCTTTAGGCTATCAAACTTATTGATCCGCCCAAATATCTTTTGCACTAAACTAGTAGATAAAATACCATTATCCCTTTTCTTTGACCAAAAATTGGAAAGAGAGAAGACTGTATTTCTAGAATTGAGAATGAATAGATACCGTGGAAAATGATAAGGTCAACCAGTCAGCATCGCATGTGAATAATTAAAAAAACACTCTTCCTTTTAGTCCAAAGTTTATTCTTAATTAGAATCTTTCGGCCGTATTAATTTCAGAGCATTTAAAAAGGTGTTCTATGTTTGCTTTGGCTAAGGACATATATATGACATGCATTAATTCAATTGTTCGAAATGTCCAACAAGAAAGTAAATCTTAGAGAAATGACATGCGTGTACACTTGTAACATTTTTGTAGTAATATATTTACCTTAGTCGTTCTTCCTTTGTGAGTTTTAGACATTGTTCTTAACGTGTCTCTCCTCGTATCAGCCGGTAGTCAATTCCTCTCAAGACCTTATATGTTTAATGTTATTATTCTTTCACTTGAAAATTGGGTTCTTATCTTAAACTTGTCAAAGGCTATCTTGCATTCCTGCTTTGTTTAACTCAGATATGGATCCCTCCCTCAGCCCTACATCCATTCATTATGCTATTAAGGTAAGTGTGATGAATTTTCAAGTTACCGGTTCAAGATGTGGAAATAACCTCGTGTATTACAATAGATCTAATGTACACTGATTTTTTTTCGGACCTCGCATATTAATTGTAGAGCCACATGAAATTTGAACTTATGACTTGAAATAATTTTTGAAATCGCTTTATCACTTTATTAGAATTTTTTGTTACCTCAAGGTAATTCAACTATTTAAATATAATAAGAAAATTTGTTTTTCTCCAATTTTTTCAAGGAAGAGATTCAATTGAACACCAATTCCTAACATGTTCGGCCAAGCTTTTAAAATCAGTTTATTTATTATAAATGTTTTTTCAAAAAAGGATTTTTGGTGAGAAATATTTTATATTTGGCTAATTAATTTGAAAAGTATTTTTGAGCCATAATTAGTATTTTATCAAGCTTTTAAAAAGTGATTGAAAGTGTATTTTTCTCAAAAGTAATTTTCAAAAAGATACTTTGAGAAAGAAACTTTCAAATTCTACTGAAAAGAAAAGCAGTTTCTATATTTTGATAAGAGAACAAAATCATATAGAAGGGAAAGCGGTTGGCTGCAACCTGTTCGAAGAAGATGAGAGGATCAGTTTGCGGTGCAATTTATGAAATGTATCTATGCAGTAGCTCCCACTCTTTCTCATTGATTATCATTCTTATTTGGAAGTCCATATGACGAGTGCACATATCAAAATGAAAATAGTATTGATTTAATTTGGTATTGATACAAAATGCACCATGTTTGCATATTTCAATTTTCATTCCATCTAACTGAACTTCGAAAGCTAAAATGGAGATTGAAATATGCTACTTATTGCTACAAGTCATATTCATGTTTTATTCCTATTCCTACGTCTGTGGTGAAATTTGCAGAAAGAGACGTGGAGGCGTACCGTTGTTCTATCGTTTCAAACCCTGGGAATATTATATGGTCGATTAAGCACTGCTCCCTTGTATGCATTTGGTTCAATTAATCCTAGCGATATCAAGTCAGGAGAGCAGATATATGAACTCTTCTCCTTTGTTTTTTGGACTTTAACCATCATTCCTTTGCTCAAATATGCCTTTATAGTCTTGAAGGTTGATGATAACGGAGAAGGTAATGTAAAAACTTAATGGCTAAGATTTCATTTGTTCATAAGATTAGGGGCAGTAGCTTTTGCTCAAACTGTGTATCTTGTGTTAAGAAATTTATTATATTAAATTTTGGAAACCAATCATTAGCACTTGAAGTGAAGTTGTCATCTTAAATCCAAACCCATAAGATTAGAATCGTGGCTCATTGTTGCAGGTGGTACGTTTGCTTTGTATTCCCTACTCTGTAGGCATGCCAATGTAGGGCTGCTTCCGAGTGATATAAGTACTACAGAACTTATGCATCAAGAGGAAGGAACCCCTTCTAAAATGACGGTGAGAAGAGCAATTGGAAGATATAAAAGCAGCCACTACTTGATGTTATTTTTGGCTTTGCTTGGTTCCTGCATGATAATCTGTGATGGAATTTTTACCCCTGCTCTTTCGGGTTAGTCTTATGTTATCACTGTCATCCTCATTAGTTTGCGGATTACCTCCTAATCTCACACATTACTTCCGGTCTTCATTTCAGTTTTATCAGCAACATCAGATCTGAGACGTTCCTTGTCAAAATTGGCAGCCCGATGTAAGAATTGTATTTATAATCAGCACATTATGATGCAAGATATTTACATAATACGCAGGAGTTCATTTTTATGCATTTTTTGTCAGTTACCTCTTCTGAAAAGGCAAAACACTCAGTTGACAAGTATTTAAAGAGATGTAAGTGTCCTAACCTACTGTTTTGGCCTATGAAATTGGGCTTTGTATAATTTTTGGAAGATAAGTAGCTTGTTATTTGCGATACTTCATCGTTAGTTACTTAATTATTCGTTGAAATGATACTTTCAGATATACCAGTTCCAGCAGCATGTGCCATCTTGGTTTGCCTTTTCATGCTGCAACGATATGGGACCAACAGAATCGGGGTCATCTTTGCTCCAATTGTCATCATATGGCTCATGTTTATAAGTGGTTTCGGAATGTACAATATATTTCATCATCCCCAAATCCTCTGGGCAATATCCCCTGCATACATGTTTAGGTTTATTAAGAAAATAGATATTTCAAGTTGGAAACTTCTAAGCAGTATTGTCTTATGTATAGCAGGTTAGTTGTTTTTAACTTATATATTTCACTTCCATCTTGATGCTGAAGGCCTTATACTCATCCATTATTCACTAGCACTTCTGAAAACAACATTTTCTGATAAATGATGGCTAATATTCTTCAGGTTCAGAGGCAATGTTTGCAGATTTAGGTCATTTTTCAAAGCGATCTATTAAGGTATTTATGAAATTCATTTGCGATTTTTAAATAGGTACATTATCAAGGAAGTAAAACATTTCATATGATTCCATTTTTGCAGGTCACTTTTGTCTTTTTGGTATATCCAGCACTTGTATTATGTTATGCTGGACAAGCAGCATTTTTTTCTAAGCACCTTGGTACTTCAGATGATGTAGCTCATCTTAGTGAATCTATAACACATAGTAAGTTTAGTAAATGGTTTTATAATCATGGTAGTGGCTTGTTCCTTAAGATTTCTAATCCTCAATTATCAATTGCTCAGGAAACCTTCAACATATATTCACAATTTTGTCCCTTTTTGCTTCCCTCGTGGGTAGCCAAGCGACCATTACGGCAACTTTTTCCATCATAAACCAGTGCCAAGCACTTGCTTGCTTTCCGAGAGTCAAAGTTATCCACACATCCGAAAAAGTACATGGACAGGTTTATGTTCCTGATGCAAATTGGTTGATCATGGTCCTTAGCCTCACAATCTTGATAGGTTTTCGAGACATATCAGCTATTGCAAACGCTACAGGTATAGTTTATACATTGATCAAAACTGTAGCTCTCTTGTTTTAAGTAGTAAGCAGTCATGTAAAGCTTCTAGTGCATGCAATTCTGGCTCCCACTATATTAGTTATTAGATTAGAATTATAGGGCCATATTGTTACTAGGACTAATATTATTTTCATTCATAAACTTTTTGCTCATTTTTCTCCCAGGTTTAGCTGTTATTTGTGGAATGCTAGTGACAACTTGTCTTATGTCGCTAATTATAGCACTGCAATGGGAGAAGACCGCTGTGTTTCTCTCTGTATCATTTTTGTTATTCTTTGGTTCGATTGAGGCATTATACCTATCTTCATGCTTCTTGAACTTTTCCAAGGGAGCTTGGTGTATTGTTGTTCTGTCGTTGATTTTTATGACAACCATGGTCTCTTGGCATTATGGTACTATAAAAAAGTATGAATTCGACATAGAGAACAAGGTGTCCGTGGACTGGTTGACAGAACTTAGTCCTGGACTTGGCGTTTCTAGAGTGCCCGGAATTGGTTTCATTCATACTAATATTGTGACAGGAATCCCAGCTTTCTTCTCTCACTTCTTTACCAACATCCCTGCATTCCATGAAGTGCTGATTTTAGTGTCCTTCAAGTCTTTGCCGGTGCCATATATTCCCAAAAATGAACGATATCTTATTGGCAGGATTGGTCATAAAGATTACAAGATTTTTAGGTGCATTGTTCGATATGGATATCGTGATCACGTAAGGAATATAAATGATTTCGAGGATCAGATTATTAGCTCGATAGGTGAATTCATTGCCAGAGAGGAACGACATCATGAAGCGTTGTTTTTGCAAGAGGGAAGGATGATCATTTTGGGAAGCCGAATGACCGATGGAAATGTATTGGTACCTGTTGTTGTTGGAGGTGAACAAAGTGAAAGTGGTCAAGATATAGCAGATATTGAAAATCCTACTCCTACTACTACTACTACTACTACTACTACAAAGAGGAAAAAAGTTCGATTTATATTGCCTGCAAATAGTCCTAAAATGAATCCATCAGTAAGGAGAGAACTTCAACAACTTGTGGATGCCAGGGAAAATGGCACTGCTTATTTTATGGGCCATTCACACTTAAAAGTACGCAAAGGGTCGAATTTTGTGCAGCAATTTCTTGTGAAGGTTTATGCATTTCTGGATAAGAACTGCAGAGAGCCTCCGATTGCATTAGATATACCACATGCTGCTCTTTTGGAGGTTGGAATGGTCTATACAATCTAATTTGCAACTGAAGCAATGAATACATTATGGTCCAGACGTCGTAGAGAATTGAGAATTCCAAGTTTTTAATTCTTTGAATTGAAAAGGCGTCAATAGAAATTTTGATAGCTTGCAAAGACAACAATGTAAAACACATTGTACATCAGAAATAATTTTAGCGATAAGTTTTTTAATTTACGGGTGTAAGCCAAAAGATGCAGTCCATGTCCATGTCACGATCGGGAGACTTCTAGTCTCTTTTATCACTAAACCATTATTAATTAATCACTCGATACACCGACATGCATCATACATTTTTTGAATTACCAATCGTCACGATTTAAAAATGACTTATACTTTTTCTCCCAAATTAAAGTTAAATATATATATATGCTTTAGTATAGAAAATGATGGAATGAGTGGAGAAGGACCATTAATTCATTATCTCAGCCTTAAAACTTGGAGTATGAAAATTTGAGTTCTCCACGTAATAAGGATTTGAGAATTCATCTTTCATCTCAATCTTTCAATTTTTTAAACTTACTTTATAAAAGCTGAGACCCTTTTTAATCATAATAATGTCTCTTTACTTTTTGCATATGAAATCAGAATGGGACAAGCAAATAGCAATGTGTATACATGGTACGTTTTAATGTTATACTACTAAGATAAAATAAAGAGCGTTCGTATTGGCAGATCAAAAGTTTATTTATGAATTCATCTAATATTGTTTTCTATTTCCTTAACGGCGATATTGCATACAACACGTTCCACAAATATATGTAGCAAAAGAAAGAAAGAAAATGGTACCAAACATCTTGGGTTCAATCATGCCAATTAACAAATATAATTATGAGAACAAAGATGGATCTAGGATTTGAGACCATGGGTGCACCTGTGGCTTTAACGTAAAATCCAAGGGATTCGATTTCTTGTCCTTGGAAAAATAAAATAACCATTCAGCCAGTGCACCACTTAGCTTTATACAGCATGGGTTCCCAAGGATAATATTAGACAATTTCTGTAAATTATGTACATGGAAAAACTGGTAGATCCGTTCCAATTTATTGAATAGATCCGCCCCTACATGAGAATATAATTGAGATACGTAGAGGCTGTTGGGAGAACAGTATCTGCAAAACCTTAAAGTTTAGACCTCTTTATCTTTTGTGATTATTACTAGTATTTTCTAGGCAAAAGTAAATGAATCACATATATCCAAGAATTTCAGATTTTAATTTCAACGTGAGTTTCTTGAGCTACTCCGCCTATTGATTTAAGTTTTTGAGTTAGATGTTCAGAATTTCAGATTTTTTTCACATGATCGACATAAATTATACCATTATCCATGTAAGGAAAAACACATTATGCTAATTATACATGTCACCAGCATTTACAAATTTAAGAAAAACACAGAATTATTGGATACATTTCATTTCATTTATACACAATACAGATAAAATGACAACACACCAGGAAAGGAAAAGCCGAGCTACTAAAGCAAAGCAAAGCAAAGAGAAGCATATGCTGAATTAATCAGCCATTAGCAGCAAATTGATTTTCTCTTCTAAATAGCTGCACAAGAGCAAAAAATTGATGGCCCCAACCAGAGGCGGACCAGGATTTAAACTTTATGGGTTCAACTTTTAAGATTTTTAATATTGAACCCATTATATTTTTAAAGTTTTGGGTTCATATCTATTATTTTTGCAATTTTAATGAATTTTACACATAAATTTCTATTCCGCGTCGAAAGTTATAGGTTCAATTGAATCCACATGTACCATATTGCATCCGCCCCTGACCCCAATTCTATCATTGATGCAAATTGCAAGATTGTTTAATTGGTCCCTTTGTCATTTCTGGACTAATTTCTGCCTCATTTTGTACAGAAAATGACAGAGAATAAAAATCCTCCATAGAAATAAAGCATGAGTTGTACAAGTAATAGTGCTCCTAAGGATTGGGGGATGACATAATAAAAGATCAGCCACCTGGGACCCTTTCTCTTTGAGGATATTGCCATAGCATCATGGCTCATCTGCTTTTCGCACTTTAATTAAATATTTGTCCAAATACATTATACATAGAGAGAAAAAAGAAAATCTTAAATTTCAATATTGCATGCACCAACTTTAATAATTCCCATCCCTTGCCTATATAAACATATCAAGCAAACCCTCCTAATTTCACAGCCAAGTAGAAAACTTGATTGTCTTTTGCAACTCTAGCATTTTGGGTGAGAGGCCAAGTGCTAGAGATTTGCACTTCTTTGGCTAGTAAAACCACTAAAAAGAGATGGCTGGTATTTCAGGTCACTGGGCTTTTGCCTTTGGTGTCCTTGGTAAATATAAACAAACCTGTTTTCTTCCCCTAATATATATGTTCAATGTGTTGAAGTTAAACTCATCGTCTCTTTCCTTTTTCTTTTGCAATTTGCAGGTAACATCGTCTCGTTCATTGTGTTTCTTTCTCCACTGTGAGTCTCCATATGCATTTTGTTCCTTTTTTTTTTTAAATGTTCAGTTTATTTTGACTTGTAATCTGACTGACACCATATTTTCCCAATTGCAGGCCCACGTTTTATAGGATATACAAGAAGAAATCAACAGAAGGCTATCAATCAATCCCGTACGTGGTTGCGCTCTTTAGTTCCATGCTTTGGATATACTATGCACTTCTCAAGACCAACACTACACTCCTCATCACTATAAACTCCTTTGGGGTCTTCATTGAAACTATCTACGTTGGTTTCTACCTTTTCTACGCACCAAAGAAGGCCAAGGTAAGGTTTTTCAAGATTACTTTTTATTTCCTTTTAAGGAGTTTTTATGTTTCCTTTTATATGTAACTTTCATGTTTAGGTCCAAACTGTGAAGATGCTCCTGTTATCAGTGGTCGGTGGCTTTGGTGCTATTGTTCTCGTTACTCAGTTTCTATTCAAAGGAGCAGTTCGAGGGCAAGTAGTTGGATGGATTTGCCTTGTGTTTTCCTTGTGTGTGTTTGTAGCACCCTTAGGCATTGTGGTGAGCTTTTACATGCAAATAATTCAAAACGTGGTCGTATTCTCTATTTATTTTTTGATTTTTTTGTTCCACGCGTGAATATATTATGATGCTCATGATTTTTCTCATTTTATGCAGAGAAAAGTTATAAAAACAAAGAGTGTGGAATACATGCCACTTCTCCTATCAGTGTTTCTCACGTTAAGTGCTGTGATGTGGTTCTTCTATGGTCTTCTACTTAAAGACATTAACATTGCTGTAAGTTCTTTAATTAATTGCATGTATATATCCACGTTTACGTACGTAAAATTTCTTGGATCTTATCAGTGTAAGTCATACGTGTACTTTACTTGTTATCTTATATAGGCTCCAAACGTATTGGGATTCATCTTTGGTATTCTCCAAATAGTGCTCTACGCAATATACAGCAAAAAGGAGAAGGCCATATTAAAGGAGCAAAAACTTCCAGAGATACAAAAGCCAGAAGTCATAGTGGTGAACGAGAACATGAACAATAAGAAGCTTCCAGAACTGACACAGGAACAGATTATTGACATAGTGAAGCTTGGTTTACTGGTTTGCTCAGATAAAGTTAACGTAGCCTCGGTTCCACATGATACTACTTGTGGAGTTAAAGCACCTAAAGTAGAAAACATGCCCAAGCTGCAAACTATAGAAGCCTAGGACAGTTAATGTCAGGCTTGGAATTAGAATTGATCTCAGTGCAGTGCAGCATATATATATATATAGATATATAGTTTTCCTAATTAATCCTGGTGTGTTTGTACTCAAGTTATCTCTATATAAGCTCATATATATAGTTTGTGTAAGCTTTCTCTTGGCATGTCCTATAAAAGAATAAAATGGTCATCTTGATCTATATATAAGAGGCTAGGCGTGTGACAGTTTTATTTTACAGCGATAAAAGTAACTATTTATTGTTTATCCCGGTTAATTAATTCATATGTAAGCATTAAAAGTGTATGTCTGCTGTATCGTTTTTATACACTATCACTATACATCTAGGCATGATATAATGATCACTTAATGCCTGACTAGCTAGTGGTTTGATTCCAATTTATAATAAGAGCAAAAAGAAAATATTCAAAGTTGTGTGAACTTTGCAACATTATATAAACTTATGTGTCATACGACAACACTTTAGGATAAAATGACAAATTATAGATCTACTCAAGGACATTACAACAGTGACCAAGAATCAATTTGGATATGTGCCCGATAGATCTACGACAGAAGATATACTCTTGTTAAGAAGATTGCAAAAATTTATGGCAAGGGAAAAAAAAAATAGAACGTAATATCCGTTGATCTAGAGAGAATATACATAGAGTACCATGATATGTCCTTGGTGGGGGTTGGAAGAGAAAAGATTTCATGTTAATATATAAATGTTATAAAGGACATGTAGGAGTTATCATTAACGTGAAAACAATAATAAGCTATAAAGGAATTGCAGGCTTTCCGCAGTTGGAAAAGTCACCGAAAGAAATGAGGATCTTAAAACGGAAATTCAGATCCTTCGACGGACTATTCCAAATGTGCCCCAAGGAGATGAAGAACATACCAAAAATGGAATTCCAGAGCCAAAGGCATTAATGGTGTTAGAGGTGCCAAAGAACTAGAAAACTTCTTGTGGGACTTGGAGCATTACTTCTCCATTGCTCATGTCCGGGAGAAGGACAAACTGACCATGGTGGTGCAATATTTCAGAGGAGATGTAGTGTTGTGGTGGCGTACAAAAAATGCATACGATGAAAGTGCTGGCAAACCAAAGGTTGAGACTTGGGAAAAACTTCGTGACGCGCTGAGGGATAAGTTCTTGCCTAGCAACTCGTCTTGGGTTGCTAGGGATCTCTTGAAGCGGTTGAGACAGACTGGTTCTATTCGGGACTATGTGAAGGATTTTTCATCCTTGTTGCTGGATATCCAAAACATGTCTGATGAGGATAAGCTGCATAATTTCATTTCTGGAATGCAAGGCTGGGCTCAAAAGGAAGTTTGTAGGCAGAAAGTTAAAGACCTGCCTAGTGCAATTGTGATAGCAGACGCATTGGTGGATTTTCACTCAACTGGTCTAACTTCTTATCCTGCCTCTTCTTCTAAGACAAAAAAAAAAGGAGAAGAGCAAGTACTCGAAGAAGGACAATCGGAAGCAAGATGAAAATGACTAAGGCAAAGGGAAGATAGATGCTTCTTCATCAAAAACAAAGAGGCCAACGGGTGCGGAAAAAGTTTGCTGGACATGTCAAAAACCTGGACATCATGCTCGAAACTATCCAAACCAAGAAAAGATAAATGCTCTTCTTACTAAAGAGGAGAAACAAGGAATGGAAAAGGAATTTGTTATTTATGTAAATCTGTTGCGGCTGTTGAACACTTTGGCTTGTGTAGCTATGGCGGATGATGAAGAAAATACAACCGAGGAAGAAGTTGCATACGTGATTGAAACAAGGGATGATTTGACTGATGCTTGTTCCACACTAATATATATGGATTTGAAAATCGAAAACAAGAGTGTAGTGACCATGGTTGATACCGGAGTCACGCACACCTTTGTTGCCTCCATAATTGTTCAAGAGTATGGGTTGCAAGTGACAAAGTGTCCGATGAAGATGAAGGTTGTGAACTCAAAGTCGCAGCCTGGTTATGGTGTGGCGCTAGATGTCCCGATGATATCGGGCCATTGGTCTGGCAAGTTCAACATGATTATTGTGCAATTGGATGACTTCAATGTGTTGTTGGGAATTGATTTTCTAAAGAACAAAAAAGTGGCTCCAATTCCTCATTTGGATGGACTTATGTTCATGGGGGAGTCAAACCCTGTCTTTGTGAAAGGTATTCAGTCCTATGGGGATGAAAGAAATAACGATGGGATACCTGCTTTGATTTATGCCATTGCATTTGAGAAAGGCTTGAAGATTGGTGAGGAGACTTACCTCGCTGCACTTATTGAAGTCAAGCCAGATGTGCAGATTGAGGTCATGGATTGTTTTGCAAATTTGCTGAAGGAATTCAAAGATGTAATGCCTCCAGAATTGCCTAGGGAGTTACCCCCGAGGATGAAGATTAATCACAGGATTAAACTTATTCCTGGAACATTGCCACCTGCGTCGCCTCCTTACCACATGTCGCCTATAGAACTGACCAAATTAAGGAAGAAATTGTCTGAGTTGCTTGATGTTAGGTTGATTCAACCATCGAAGGCTCCATATGGTGCTCCTGTTTTGTTCCAGAAAAAAACAGGATGGTACGATGCGGATGTGTGTTGATTATAGTGAGCTGAATAAAGTGATTGTCAAAAACATGTACCCGATCCCTTTGATTCAACATTTATTGGCCAGGCTCTCGAAGGCTAGTTAGTTTACTAAGTTAGACCTAAGGTCAAGCTATTGGCAGGTTAGGATAGTCGAGGGGGAAGCCCCTAAGACCACTTGTGTAACTAATGGTAGCTTTGAATTTCTTGTAATGTCGATTGGGCTAATCAATGCCCCGGCAACACTCTGTAATTTAATGAACAATGTTCATTACGAGTATCTTGATGACTTTGTAGTTGTTTACTTAGATGACATAGTCATCTATAGCCGGACCCATGATAATCATTTGTATCAGTTAAGGAAAGTGCTGGAAAGACTTAGAGCCTATCAACTCTATGTCAAGATGGAGAAATATGAATTTGCAAGTTGCAAAATAAAGTTTTTAGGACATTTGGTTAGTGAAAACCAAGTGCAGATGGACCCAAAGAAGGTGCAAGAAATAGTTGATTGGCAAGCACCAAGTGGGGTAAAGAAACTAAGACAATTTTTGGGCTTGGAAAATTATTACCGGAAGTTCATTGCATCCTATTCAAAAAGGGCTACTCCTTTGACAGATTTGCTAAAAAGGACTGTCAAATGGGTTTGGTCGGATTTGTGTGACAAGGCTTTCAATACATTGAATAAGGCCACTGCATCCGAACCAATCTTGAAGCAGCCAGATTTGACTTGCCATTTGAATTACACACTGATGCTTCAGATTATGTTGTTGGCGATGTGCTGGTCCGGGAGGATCATCTGGTTGCATTTGAAAGCAGAAAGTTGAATATTGTGAAGCAATGTTATTCTGCACATGAGAAAGATATGGTTGCAGTAATTCATTGCCTTCAAATTGGAGAGTCTATTTGCTTGGAACAAAGTTCACGGTGCGGATAGACAATGTTGCTAATACATACATTAAAACTCAACATAAATTGAGTCTGAAGCAGGCCAGGTGGAAAGAGTTCTTGGTTGAATATGACTTTGTATAGGTGCACAAACCTGGAAGACAAAATCAGGTTGTCGATGCACTTAGCCGCAAGGAGGTATTTGCTGCAAGTTATGCACTTACCCAAATTGAATCTGATTTTGTGGATACGATCAAGTTATGTGTTGCGAACTATCCATGGTATGTGAAATTAATGGATCAAGTGATAAGACGGGACAATTAGACGGTATTGGATTGAGGACGATCTGTTGCACTTCAAAGGAGAGAGAATTGTGGTTCCTCAAGGTGATAGATTGCGTCGTTCACCTCTAAAGGAGATGCATGATACTCCTTATGCTGGTCATCCGAGAGTTGAAAGGATGTTGGCATTGCTGTCTCAAAATTAATTTTGGCCGAAGATGGAAGATGACGTTGAGGCCTATGCGAAAACATGTCTTATATGCCAACTTGACAAGACTAAACGGAAGAGAGAAACTGATTTTCTACAACTTTTACCTATTCCAGAGTGTCCGCGGGCTTCTGTTTATGTGGACTTTATCAGCGGGCTTCTAAAATTTGATGGCAAAGCATCAACTATGGTGGTGGTAGACAGCTTTTCAAAGTATGTAATCTTCGTTGTTACTCCAACCATGTGTTCTTCTGAGCTAGCTGCTGAATTATTCTACAAGCATGTGTCGAAACACTTTGGGGTTCCAAGGGATATTGTGAGTGATCGGGATCCGAGATTTATAGGCCTATTTTGGACTGCTTTGTTCAAATTATTGGGGACTGATTTGAAATTCTCGACTGCAAATCACCCACAAACTAATGGACAGACTGAACGTATCAGTCATCTGCTTGAAGAGTATTATGTGACTGCTAATCAGAGAAATTGGGTTGAGTTACTAGATAGTGCATAGTTTTGTTACAAATTGCACAAGACTTCAGGAACTGAAATGAGTCCTTTTGAGATAGTGTTGGGAAGACAGCCTGACGCACCGCCGGAAGTTGCTCAGTTGAAATCAAGGGGCGGACAAGTGTCTTGATTCCTATATATATGCTGGCAACAAGCATGAGTTGCTGGTGGAGGCGCGAGACAACTTGAGAAGAGCGGATAAAAGAATGAAAAGGAATGCTAACAGATATAGGTGGCCTTTGGAGTTCAATGTTGCTGACAAGGTGTTGCTGAAGCTTACTCTATAGATTTGAAAGAAAATCAGTATCAAGACATGTCATCATGGGATAATTCCAAAGTATGACGTCCCGTTTGAAGTTTGTAAAGAAGGTATCAAAATTCATCCAACTTTTCATGTGAGTTTCCTGAAACCATTTTATAAGATGTTGAGGATCCTACAAACTCCTCCAGTAGAGCGCTAGAAATTTAAGGAGACTATTGAGAAGAATTTGGATCACCATACGCTAGACAAAGCAAAAAGAACAGGCGAATAGAGTTCCTGGTTCAATGGATGGGAAAGCAGGAGAGTGATGCAACTTGGGAGAAAGGACCGTCTCTATGGTAATTTCAGGATCAAATCAAGGCATATCTAGATTCTGCCGATTGTTGAGGGCGACGAGCTCATATGGTGGGAGAAGTTATTTAGCTCTTCAGCTTGATTGATCTAACATGGCATGGGCGTGACGAGGTGAAGGTTTGTTAACGTCCACCAACCAGTAGAGAGACCAGGTCCTCTACTAGTTTCCACAGAATTATTTGCTAAAAACAAGTAAATAGACAACGAAAAATCCCTCTTAAGGGGACAAAAACCACGACCTACTCTTGTAGATTTTCAACTCCACTAACTTGTAATCTACACTATTACAAGCCACTTTGTAAGGAACTCTTACAAAGACTTTCACACACTAACTTATAGTTCTTACTACAAGCTACTTTGTAACTCTTCTAGCTACAAAGACTTTGACTTATGACTAACCCTAGTCACACAAGATCATGAATGAAGTATGGTTTTAGAGTTCCTATTACAAGGATTCTTAGAAAGCAAGATAGGATGCAATAAAAAGCAAAACACAAGATTACAACCCAACTAATGGACACCTAAGACACATAGTGAAACTGGTCCTCTTTAGTGGAGTTGTCTTCATGTTCTTGACACACTTGAGCTTTCAATTGTTGGGCAGATCTTCAATTCTTGAAGAATAATAGTAAATGCTCAAGTGAGTTATTGTTCTTCTTTCTTCAAGATATTATACATCATTACACATTCCAAGAAGGATGTCAAAGATCTTGAAGGTACACGGCTCAACCACTAGGAAGTGACTGTTGCATTGTTGCTACACTGTAGCGTGAACANTGATCGGGTTCCTCGCAAAGTTCCCCCTGTCGATGAGCTTCCCCTTGACTTCCCCTTATCTATGAGCTTCCCTCTGAACTTCCCCCTTTTGGCATCATAAAAATTCATACCCAGACAGAAGACATAAGGAAGTCCGATATAGTTAACTCATGCCCCTTATGTGCACATAACATGATAAAAATAGAGTAGTAAGGAAGAAATGCAGTAGCGAGAACATAAAAAGACTGATTATATTAAGAGCTAGTTGAAAACAAAAGGAAGTCTCTGCTCTAGGAGCAAAGAACTTCATTTGGATTTTGCCAGGTAGGAGAAGCTAGGTGAAATCCACATTCCCAAACACAAAAAGAAAAGCATAAAAACTGACAACCACAACACATCACAGAAGAACTGGGGAGGACAGATCCTAAGAGGCACTAGAGGAGGAGGGCCTGGAAAAGGAAGAAGAGAGGGTTCGAAGAACCAGGTCCATGCGGGCATTTGCAGAAGTATGTTCAGCGAGAAGTTTGTCTTTGAGGTTCTCCACTTGTTGCTTAAGCTCAGCATTTTCCTTGGTTAAGCGATCCACTTCTTCCCTTAAGTCACTACTCGCATCAGGATCCTCTGCAACTAGACTGGACACTTCGAGGATGGCATTTTGAGCCTTCAACCTTTTGATCGTATCATGGGCAGCATTCAGAGTATTGATCATCTGAGAGATTGTCGAAGAGCTGCCCCCAACTTTCTCAATGCACTCGCACTCTTCAAGAGTGGTCTTGGAGAAGCTTTGTTTGCGAGTCCCGAGGATTGCTGAGTGGGACCTTGAAGTGCTTAAAGACGCGAGTGAGCAAGAAGCCATAGGGTAGACCATGATTCCCATCCTTAACCGAGACAACCTTATCCATATGACTTATCATCAGAGCAGGAAAGTTGACAGGCTTCAAGTCGTCAATGGCTTCCATCAAAATCAAATCTGCTCGGGAAGCAATAGAGCGTCGCTCAGTTCGGGGAAGAAGGACTTTGTTCACCAGATCAAAGAGGAGTCTGTAAACAGGCAACATAGCCTTCTTGTGAACCCGTTCCCCTTGCTGGACAATCCCTGGTTTAACTATCGCTCTCCGAAAATCACCGCTACATGCAGACTTGTTGGGATCCACTGAGGATAGCCCTTCTGATGGAACGTCCAGAATTGCCCCCACAGCAGCATCATCAATGACTATGTCCACACCCCCTACCAGCACACACACATGACCATCTTCTAGTGTGAAGAGGGTAGCATAGAATTCTTTCACAGCATCTTCATAGACCTTAGGAGTACTCACATTAAACAGGTGTTCCCACTTCTGGAATTCAACCATGGTCACGAGTTAACTCATGCCCGGCATCTCTAGTATCTCAGGATCAAATGTATGACCCCACAACACACTTTGGTTTTGAAAATTCTCCTTCCACTTCCCACTACTACTAAGAATGGGCATCTCAGTACTAGGTCCCACCGCAGTTTCTTCCTCACGCTTTCTTTTCCCTGATAACTTCACAGATTTTCCTTTTGAACTAGCAGATATAGATTTCCTCTCACTTGTTTCCCTGACCACCTTCTGTTTGGTCTTCACGTCACTTGTCACAGACTCCTTCTCATACGTTGACTAGACTCGGACCTCTTCTGTTCTACTAAGGAACTAGGTTCCTCAATAGTGTCATCCTCTACTGCCACCACAGGGATGTCCCTGTCTCCCACTGCTTGACTGTCCTTCACCAGCCTTTTCTTCTTCTTTTTGTTGCTCTTCTTACTATTTTTTTCAGAGCCAGACTGACAACCTCTCTCTTCTGTAGCATGGTTGAGGGACGCTTAACAGGTGGAGTTGGAGTGCTAGTGTTGTGACGAAGTTTGAAGCGATCACTCAGCACCATGTCATCCTCATCATCCTCATGCATGGGTTCTTCACGCGGAGGAATGGACTCAAGTGGAGGTGTGTATAAGATCTGGTCTTGAGGAGACTGAGGTGGTGGAGAAGCAGGTACCTCACTAGGTTTAAAAGGTGTGACCTCATGGAAAGGATACGCAAAAGAGACCATTGTTCCTTCCTCCTCTAAGATGGATGGTGATGCTCTCTGTGTTGTAGGAGGAGAGTGGGTCCCTTCAGAGGGGTCGTTTTCAGATGCGATGGCCAAGATATTTTCTGCTGCCTCTTTTTCAAAAGACTCCATGGGGGTCGAAGAAAAATTGATGTACTGATCAGGGTCGTCTGCTGAAACTTCAGCAACGTGAGAGACTTTAGTGGTGAAAGGCTCGGATTGTGATATGAGGGGAGGAGGAGGTACAGAGGTGGTTTCAGGATTAGGGTTTTTTTGTGGGGAATCCTCTGGAGGAGAGAAGGACGGAGAAGCTTCTGATTCAGAGGGAGGAGATAAAGGAGTGGAGGCTGAGATGGCTTCCTCCAGAAGAGGTGTTTCCTGATCTTCCACTGGAGTGGTGTTGAGATCAGTGGTGAGAGAAGGGGAGAGTTCATTTGAGGAGGCCATTGATACAAGTTAGTGAGAAACTGGAGGGTTGTTCGTAGGAGTGGGTGTGTAAAGATAGGTTGAATGATAGGGAGTTTATAATAGTTAGAGTAATGGGAGGTGAAGGAACTGGTTCAACTGGCGGTAGGAATTTTTGGGAAGAGGAAAGTACGCATAGGGATTTGAAAGGGTCGAGTGATGGATGTGAAGGATGTGTTTTTTGAAATAGCGACGGTGTGGCAGCAGTAATAAATGCAAATACTTTTTGAAAAAGGGGTAGGATACACATAGCTACTAACCTGGGAAGAATGGAACAGGTCCCGTACTTGATGTTGTTGTTATTTTATTTTTTTATTTTTTTTAAAAATGCTCAGTCTCTTTGTGTTCTACACTGCCTTTTCTTTAACTTCTATAAGCATCATGCGTGTCTACCTGCAACGGTATTGATGTGAGTTAGACTTTATCAGAAAACACCTTAGCCATCTGTACCTGAGTAAGACAATCTTAGCCAATACGGAGAACCGGTCCCTAGAGTGGTCTTAGCATGCCCAGAGCCATTAAATTCTTCTCAAAATGTTCCATGACCAGTGCCTTGGTGAATATATCTGCAATTTGATCTCCAGTGCAACAAAAACTCATACTTATGTGTCCCTTCTCAACATTGTCTCTGAGAAAGTGATGTCTCACATCAATGTGCTTGGTTCTCTTGTGTTGCACCGGGTTCCTTTCCATATTGAGTGCACTGGTATTGCCACATAGCAGTGGAATGTTGTCAATAAACACTCCAAAGTCCTCCAGTTGTTGTTTGATCCACAACAACTGAGCACAACAAGATGCAGCTGCAACATATTCTGCTTCTGCTGTGGACAAGGCCATTGAGTTCTGCTTCCTTGCGCCCCATGATATTAAGCATGAACCAAGAAAATGAGCCATCCCTGAAGTGTTTTTTCCTATCTACCAGATAACCTGCATAGTCAGCGTCGGCATAACCAATAAGATTAAAATTTTCACCTGAAGGATAGTAAAGGACCAGGTCCTGTGTGCCTTTGAGGTAGCGCAGGATCCTCTTAGTTTCTTTCAGATGTGACTCCTTGGGATTAGATTGAAATCTTGCACATAGTCCTACACTGAAGACTATGTCTGGTCTGCTAGCTGTGAGGTAAAGAAGTGAACCAATGATCCCTCTATACATGGTTTGATTCGCAGGAGTGCCAGCATCATCCATGTCAAGTTTGGTAGCCACTGCAGTGGGTGTGTCAATCACCTTAGACTCCTCCATGTCAAAACTTTTGAGCAGTTCCTTGATGTATTTCTGTTGGCTGATGCAAGTGCCATTGATAGACTGTTTGACTTGGAGACCCAGAAAGAAATTCAGGTCCCCTATCATGCTCATCTCGAACTCACTTCCCATTAGTGTTGCAAACTCCTTGCACAAGGAATCTGCAGTGGCTCTAAAGATAATTCATCGACATATACCTGGACAATGAGAAGGTTCCTTCCTCGCTTCTTCAGGAAGAGACTGTTGTCTATCTTTCCTCTTGTGAACCCTTTGTCTAGAAGGAACTTTGACAACCGCTCATACCAGGCTCTGGGAGCTTGCTTCAATCCATACAAGGCCTTGTCGAGTTTGAATATATGTTCTGGGTGGATATGATTTTCAAACCCAGGAGGTTTCTTGACATACACTTCTTCATTAAGATAACCATTCAAGAATGCGCTTTTCACATCCATTTGGAACAAGGTGAATTCCATATGAGATGCAAAGGCTATAAGAATTCGAATGGCTTCCATACGAGCAACTAGAGCGAAGGTTCCATCATAATCAATCCCTTCTTCTTGATTGTAGCCTTGGACTACCAACCTTGCTTTGTTCCTGGTTTTTTTCCCGTTTTCATCCAACTTGTTCCTGAATACCCACCTGGTCCCTATGATGGTTCTGTTTGAGGGACGAGGTACCAGATTCCACACTTTGTTTCTCTCAAATTGATGTAGTTCTTCTTGCATAGCCACGATCCAATCAACATCCTTTAGGGCTTCCTTGATATTCTTGGGTTCAATTTGGTACAAGAAGGCTGAGAAAGCTAGGGAGTTTCTAGTTTTTTATCTGGTTTGAATTCCGGAATCAAGAGGGGTAATTAAGTTATCAAGAGGGTGAGAGATTTTATGTTTCCAGTTTGGAACTTGAGACTGATTAGTGGAAGTGCTTGGTGTGTTAGTTGGGCTTCCCTGTGACTCCTGATCTGCAACCTGAGGAGTGTTTTCCACTGCATCTCCAACTCTTTCCTCAGCTTTTGTGGGAGAGATAGAAGTACCAGATTCCTCCTGAGGTTCTGAGGAAGAGGTTGAGTTTCCTTCCACTGTCTCCTTTGCTTGACTCATCATATCATCCTTGACATTAGACACATCAGAGATGTCCCCTGGAACCAAGAGTGGTTCGTTGTGTTGGCCATCACCATTGTTGACTTTGTTTGAAAAGGGGGTTTCATTGAAGAGGACATGAAAACTCTCCTCCACACATTTAGTACTTTTGTTATACACTTTGTACGCCTTGCTTTGAGAGGAATAGCCCAGAAAAATTCCTTCATCACTCTTGGCATCGAACTTTCCCAGCTGATCCTTCCCATTATTTAGAACATAACATTTGCAGCCAAAAGCCCTTAGATGGGTCACCTTGGGCTTTCTTCCATTGAGCAGTTCATATGGGGTCTTGTTCAGGAAGGACCTGATCATGCACCTGTTCACCAAGTAGCAGGCAGTATTGATTGCCTCAGCCCAGAAGTTTTTTGCAATCCCACTGTCTATTAGCATTGTTTGAGCCATGTACTCCAGAGTCCTGTTCTTTCGTTCCACAACACCATTTTGTTGGGGAGTCCTTGGAGCTGAGAAATTGTGTGTGATTCCATTTTCATTACAGAATCCAT
Source organism: Nicotiana paniculata (assembly GCA_005239505.1). Lineage (NCBI taxonomy): Eukaryota > Viridiplantae > Streptophyta > Magnoliopsida > Solanales > Solanaceae > Nicotiana > Nicotiana paniculata. The sequence continues at coordinate 20,271 of ML353218.1, forward strand.
CAAATCTTGCATTATCAAACTCCGTTCCATGATTAGACCTGATGCATGCCACTTTCATGTTCATCTTCACTTGAATTTTCTTGACAAAGGCCCCAAATACCTCAAATGTTTCATATTTCGAGCGAAGGAATAATGTCCAAGTGAATCTAGAGTAGTCATCCACAATCACAAAGATGTATTTCTTTCCACCCGTACTTGGAATTCTCATTGGTCACATAGATCCATGTGGATGAGTTCAAGAGGTATGGATCTGCTAACATCTTTCTTGGGTTTAAAAGATGATCTCACATGGTTCCCTCTTGTACATGCATCACATACTTTGTGATCCTTGAACCTTGAATTTGGCAGACCACGAACCAGGTCCTTCTTTATCAGCTTGTTCAATAGAGAGAAGCTAGCATGTCCTAGTCTTCTGTGCCAAAGCTCAGCATCATCTTCAACTGTCTTTAGGCAGTTCACCTCACCTGCTTCTAGAGATTTGAAATCAGCAACGTAGATGTTTTTGTATTTCTTAGCTATCAACACCACCTCTCCAGTTACTAAACTAGTAACTGTGCATGTTTTTGACAAGAATTCCACCTTGTTTCCTTTATCACAAATTTGTGAAACACTCAAGAGGCTATATTTCAATCCATCCACATAGTAAACATTTTCAATTGAGTGTTCCATAGATCTTCCAACTCTTCATACGCCTAGGATGTACCCCTTCTTCCCACTTCCAAAGGACACATTCCCTCCTTGCAGGGCCTTCAATGAGAGAAAATCCATGGTATTTCCAGTCATATGCTTTGAGCATCTACTGTCCATAATCCACTGTAGCCCGTTTTACCTCACTGATCCATGCACACACAAATCAATGGTCAGATTTAGGAACCCAAACAAGTTTGGGTCCCTTGTAATTTGGAAATGGGTGAATGAGAACTTTTCTAGTCCATGCTGGCAGGATTTTGTGTTTTTTGCTGGGACCTGGTCCTTGGTCAGGCTTTCTCCTGCATGCAAACATTTCATTTTTCTGGACTGATTGGTCCCTGACTGGACAGCTTTCCTTGTAGTGTACATTGTTCCCACAATAGGTACAAAGCCAATTGTCAGGGACTGTAACATACTTGATGTGACGGTTGTAGAGAGTTTTCTCCCTTTGAAATCCGATACCCTGCTTGTTCCCAGAGTTGTTAGAGTACATAGAAGTGACAGCGTCTGTGGACCAGGTCCAATTCAAAGATTTCTTAAGATCAGATGTTAGTTTGCTCACTTCTGCTTGCAACTCCTTGTTTTTCTCAACCTCACTGCACAGACTATTTTTGACCTCATTCAGTTCCTTTTCAAGCTTGACATATTTTTCACTAGCTATTTCCTTTCCTTTATATACACTTGATGAACCAGGTTCTAATCTTAGTCCCTGAATAGTTTCTTCTAAGTCTGTGATTACTACTAGAAGATCATCTCTTTCTTTCTCAACAGTATCTACTCTCAAGTTCAAACACTTCTTTTCACTGCTTAGATTCTCTACTGTTTCTTTCAAATCTGCCACTACTACAGTTAAATCATCTCTCTCATTTTCTGACTCCCTATTTTTCTTCTCTATATCTTCCCTTTTCTCTTCGAGACCTTTTATGGTATCCTTAAAATCCATAACTACTACCATTAGGTCGTCTCTTTCGTTCTCAACATCGTTGATTTTGTACCTTAGAATCTAATTCTCTTTTTCAAGGTTACCTACGGTTTCTTTCAGGTCAACCACACACACGACTAGGTCATCTCTAGTCTGTTCAGCTTCTCCTAGCTCTAGGGTCGGTGAATATCTCTAGTCTGTTCAGCTTCTCCTAGATCTAGGGTCAGTGAATCTTTTTCTTCCATTAAGGTATAATAGGTATCAATGAGAAAATTCGACAAGGACTTTAGTTTTTTAGGAGAGTCGGATCTCAGATTTCTCTTAACACCCCTGAAATTTACCTCATCGGTATCATCTTTTTCGTCGGATTGAGCCATGAGGGCAAACGAGTCATACTCCTTACCCTTGCCTTCAACAGCCATCATGGAGCTATTCTCTGCTTCAGGTTCCTCTTCTGATTCACTGGATGAGTCTCCCCAGGCAGCAAGAGCTTGTCTCACAACATTTTCAGCTGCACCTTTTCTACTGAATCTCTTTTCTGGAACCTGGTTTCTCTTTGCAACCTTGTCTGTGTTGTATTTGTAGCTGTCCTGTTTCAAGAGCGGGAAGTCCTTGATGAAGTGTCCAGTTTTGCCACATTTATGACATAGATCATGATTCCTGGGCTTGCTTGAGCTCCCTCTTCTAGGTATCCCACCATTCCTTCGCACCATTTTTTGGAATCTTTTGGTGAGATAGGCCATGTCGTGATCTTCTTCACTTGACTCACGTTTTTCTGCCTGAAGAAATAGGTTCTTCTCCTTCTTAGGCTCTCTTCTTTCAATGTCCTTCTTTTTCTTCATCTCATATGTCCTCAGATTACCTATCAACTCATCCATAGTTAAGGTCTGCAGATCTTTTGCTTCCGTGATAGCGTTCACCTTACTTTCCCAAGAACTTGGCAGAACACTTAAGATTTTTCGCACGAGTTTGTTTCTGGGAATAACTTCACCTAGAGAATGAAGTTCATTGATGATAGAGGTGAACCTGCTATGCATGTCCTGTATGGACTCATCTTCTCTCATCTTGAACAGTTCATATTCTGTAGTGAGCATGTCTATCTTGGACTGCTTTACTTGTGTTTTTCCTTCGTGTGCCGTCTGCAGGGCATCCCAGATTTCCTTAGCTGACTGACAGGCAGAAATCCTGTTATATTCGTCAGGCCCAATACCACAAACAAGAATTTTCTTTGCGCGAAAGTTCTTTTCCACAGCTTTTCGATCTGCCTCATCGTACTGCTTTCTGGTTTTTGGTATTAGAGGACCTGCTTCTCCAAGCTTTTTTAATGGCACATGAGGGCCATCACAAATAATGTCCCAAAGCTCGGAGTCTTCAGCCATGATAAATCGTGCATTCTTATTTTCCACCAATCGTAGTATTGGCCGTTGAATCGTGGGGGTTTGTAGGTTGATTGTCCTTCCTCGAAATTTGGTGGAGCAGCCATTTGAGATCCTTTCTATGTGTTAACCTTTCAGAAAGAAACTGCTCTGATACCAATTGAAGATTTGTTAGCGTCCACCAACTAATAGAGAGACTAGGTCCTCTACTAGTTTCCACAGAATTATGTGCTAAAAACGAGTAAAGAGACGAAAAATCCCTCTTAAGAGGACAAAAACCACGACCTACTCTTGTAGGTTTTCAACTCCACTAACTTGAAATCTACACTATTACAAGCCACTTTGTAAGGCACTCTTACAAAGACTTTCACACACTAACTTATAGTTCTTACTACAAGCTACTTTGTAACTCTTCTAGCTAGACTTTTGACTTATGACTAACCCTAGTCACACAAGATCATGAATGAAGTATGGTTTTAGAGTTCCTATTACAAGGCTTCTTAGAAAGCAATATAGGATGCAATAAAAAGCAAAACACAAGATTACAACCCAACTAATGGACACCTAAGACACATAGTGAAACTGGTCCTCTTTAGTGGAGTTGTCTTCTTATTCTTGACACACTTGAGCTTTCAATTGCTGGGCAGATCTTCAATGCTTGAAGAATAATAGTAAATGCTCAAGTGAGTATATTGTTCTTCTTTCTTCAAGATATTATACATCATTACACATTCCAAGAAGGATGTCAAAGATCTTGAAGGTACACGACTCAACCACTAGGAAGTGACCGTTGCACTGTTGCTACACTGTAGCGTGAACAGTATCAGGCAGTCACCTTTTCTGTCACAGCTTTTTACAGCTGTCAAATTGGCTTGTACTTTATTTTGTGAATCTGCTAAGGGATCAGGTCCCTTAGCTGGTCCATCCTCATCCGGTACTGAATGATCCGGAGTTCCTGGACTTGGAGCTAACTGCTTGTGCTGCTTACACATAAGGTTCTTTTTCTGGTTCGGCACGTAAAAGTTTGTTAGATCATCAAAACGGAATATATCCCATCACGAGGGATTTACATGATGGACCTCGGCACGGCCCTATGATAGCTATGGCATCATGTTGAAAAGACTGTCGGACATGGGTAGGTATTGATGGGCATGGACTGTGGCCCGACGGCATATGGCTTAGGTGCAAATACATGACAAGACCATGGAGTTGGCGTGACCATGGCAAGGCAAAGGCAACGGGCATCAAAAACATACCAAGGGCTAGAAAAGCTACGACAAGCTAAGGCAGGGCAGATGGGCGCGGGCAAGTCAGTGTCATGGGCGAGCTGGGCATGTAGGCTGGCAGACATATGCAAGGCATGTTGCACAATGGCATGGCGTGAAGGCATGACAAGATTTGGCCTGTTGGAGCCAACAAAGGTTGTGCCCATGTACCATGCACATGCAAGGCAGTTGGGCATTTTTCTGTTTTCAACAATAATGGTTATGTGGTTCTTGGGCAGTTATCCTTTTGAAATTCGAATATCTGAAATCCTTTGTAGTTGGGGATGTCAATTGCTAGTTTAGGATAAGGAAGATGCCAAAAAGGTGTGCCTATATGTATAGGCTTGGCAGACTTGTCAAAGGCAGAGAGTTGGATGTCTCTGGCTATCTTTTCGTAAGGTTGTTTATATTTGTTCTTTGTAGCACGAGTTTAATATAAAGTTGGGAAGAAATTCATGTAATTGTGCTTGTCTGATTACTGTATGATGTTATATTCTAAGTGTCAGATCAAAACGTGAGGGAAAAAAGAAGAGTGCTGAGTCATTGTTGTATAACTGTGGTGCAGTGTCAAAATGAAAAAAAATGACCCTCTAACAACTATCAAGGTAAAAAGTAGAGTATTTACAAGAAAGGCAGTATTATATGAGGGTGAATATTGGGCTGCTAAAATGCAAAACGCCCACGAGCTAATTGTTGTACAGATATGAAGCTAAGATGGATGAGAGATTATAAAGATTAGATATGATTAAAAAAAATTTTACTTTAGCCAAAAGGTGCAAGTGGCACATTGAGGATAAAACGAAAACAGGTCATTTGACATCCAGATGCATAAATTTGTAGGTGTGGAAGAGTTAAAAAAGGGACGATATAGACTTAAATCACATGAAAATTTTTTACCTCAAAATAACTAATGTCTCTTGGTATTAATGAATGCTTAGCGAAAAATAATATACTATGGAAGAAAAAGATTTATATAGACGACACCAACTAAATAAAAATTTATTTTAATCATATTAATACGTTTAAAATTAGTCATATGCTTTCTAGGAGTCTTTAGTACCATTAAAAATTCTTATTCCAGTAGGAAATAAAGAACAGAGAACTTTCAATACTCTATATTTTTATTTATATATTTATTGTAATATGTTGATCTGAGATGAAAGCGTAGTGATTTATCATCTCTTCATTGAAAACTTTTCTACAGCAAAAAATTATATGTTGTGACAGGTAAAACAAAGCAAAGACAGTGTACTGGCGGCCATACAAATATTTAGTCATTAATTGCGCAAGCTTACAAAAAATTCGTTCATTTTGAAAAATACGTTTTATCAAAACTATTTTATGAAAATTTAATTTTGTAGAGTAATAATTTTTGTTTGAATAATCAATTTTAAAAATAAAAAATAATTAGCAATATTAGAACAACAATTTACGCTTGGTCAAGGTTTCAAAAAGTACTTATTTAAGGGGTTCAAAAAAAACTTCAAACATATTTGCTTAGTTAGACAGCAGTTTCATTTGAAGTCTGAAGTCAGACGAAATGACAAATTCTCTCGTTCTCTACTTCTTCTTTTATTGTCTATTTGGTTTAACCGACGAATCGTTTGATAACTACCCTATAATCATTAATCCGATATAAATCTGTCCAATATCTATTGGATGGCTAGCGAATTACTATATTTATACTGATATATCAAACCGTTAAGCATAAATAACCGCCCCATCCACCCGATAATCATCCACACCACTAACTCAAAAGCACTATTTTTTTCTTAAAAACTTGAAAAAGACTTCACAGTTCACAGTCGAAACCAAAAAGGTTATTGTTCCAAGAAACAAGTTTCTACTATGGAGTACTACTATTGATCGCAAGTTCTAAATTGTCCCCAACTCTCAAAACCAGAAAAATACATGTTTTATATTTAAGGCTCAATTTGATAAAGAGTTATTTAACACCCATACAGTTTATATCAAAAGTTCCGTAAACACGAAGGGCTCGTTTGCTACGAGAGATAAGGGATAATTAATTCCCAGATTAAATTTGTGATGAGTTTATCTCATGTTTGGTTGGAATAAAATCGTGATATAACTAATCCCGAAGTTAATTATCCCGTTTTAATTTTTTTATCCCCATGGGAGAGTGGGATAATTAATCCCAAGACAACTAATCCCGAGATAATTTATTATGGAATAATTTATTTCTCAACCAAACGACGACCAAGAGAATAATCGGGTACAAGTCGGCATAGAGGCGGACCAAAAATTTGAGCATTACGGGGGCACTATTATATTATGCATATCAATTTTCGTTAAGGAATTTTCAAATATATAAAAGTAAACATATCAAAAAATTAAGGGGAGCCAATACATAGTATAAATACATATAATTTATTTTTTAACCTGTACACCATGTATTTTTCCCTCGAAAGGGGTGTCAAATATGGTGGCTCCGCCACTGTTACTGGCGACAAAGTTCGGCGCGCAATTCTTCAAAAACTTAATGAGTATGATAAATTATCAGCAAAATACAAACTTTAACTTTATTAAATATCATTACTTATATTTGTAAATACCATATTGTTACGAAGTGGACAACAAAGTTATCCCAAGACCAAAATTCATATGTAAGAAATGAATATTATTATACTATACACTTTTAATAAAAACAATTCCAATGTTCTAGTTATAATAAGATTTTAATGCTTATTAATTTGTTAATAAAACAGTTCCAATGTTCAAGTTATAATAAGATTTTAAGGCTTATTACTTAACCTAACTACTATGGAAACAAGTATTAATTAAATTAAACAAGTTAGAAATTTCACCCTAGTCCTATAAAAGATATTTAATTCGAAGTTCTGCTTTCATACTAATTTCTAAACACAATTTTGTTTGAAGACGAACACTTCACTGAAAGAATATTTCAAAATAACATTAGCACTCAATTTTCAAATGCCTACGAGCTGTGACATTAATTTGGCTTTCTCTTTTAACTCGGTTCTTTGTAGAAATTAATCTTCAAAAGAACAAAAAACTTACTAAGGGTATGTTTCAGCTGAAGAAGAGTCTCAAGCTGAGTCACCGTCGGTAATTCGCACAGTCAGAGTTCAGCAAATGCAGAAAAAGGTTAAAACAATCAATTGAAAAAGAATTTTTGTTTTTAAACAGAAGGGGTGAGCGAAGGGTTTTTAAAAAGGTTAAAAAATTAGGTCGAGTATTCGTACAAGCATTAAAGAAATCAGAAAAGACAAAACAAAAAAAAGCAGTAGATTAGTACTAAGTAAACAATCGTTGAATTAAAAAAGAAAAGGGAACGAGTGAGCTGCAGGAGCTAAGTTTCGAACCTGGGTCCATCAACTAACTGATGCACTTGATTGAGCAGGTTACAAAACCAGCCCTTCTGTCTGGCTTTTATTACTTAAAGGGGCAAGGTAAATTATTTGAGGGGGTGTATACACAAATGTATATAAAATATTATTTCAGTATTTTTGTCGAGAGGCTAACGGCTTCCGGTGACCCCTCTATCTCCAAAGTAGGTCCGCCTCTGCGGCGTTCCACAGAGTCTCACAATAAACTTCCACATTATTGGGGTTCAAATGTCAAAAGAGAAATGTTTTCTAGGTAGGCCAAGTACTAGTTAACAGAACGTGATAGCTTTATCAAAATTAGTGGAACAGCTTTTTGGCATACTAGAATTACTGACATTTTACGAACTACATTCAATCTTAATTATCAAAACCAGCAGTATTTTCTAAAGAAATAAAGAGTTCGTCCACAAGCACATCATTATTGTCCTCCAAAATTTGCAGCTGCCAGAATCTATAAAAGATAGCACGACTCACTAAGTTTCAACGTGAGATAAAAGCACAAAGGGGACGTAAATTAGCAGTCGATGTATCTTGGTCTATGATAAATAGCTGCAAAAACCATATCTTGGTCTATGATAATGTATAAATCAAACATAGGCAAAGAACAAGAAGCAAAATTTTGAGATCGTCAGAAACTCAACTTAAACAATGTAAGGCTCTAAAGACTATCACCATATTCGATCACATACTTCAGAAAGATGAGACAAGTCTACGCTCCAGGAACCTCAGGTTCTGCCTCTGCTACTGTCTCATCAGCTGGCCGATCCAACTTCACACCAACATCTTCTGAATAGTCACCATGAACCTACAAGAATAAGTCGCAGTTAATAACCCGATAGCTACTGGTATACAATATGAATCCAATGGTAAACCATGCATGCATCCTGTTTAAATCAATACATCAAGAACAGACACATAACATACCTCCATCAGCTTGCCAATATCAAACTTAGGGGCCTTGAGGATCTTGACTTTTCGGATATAAACATTTTGTAGGGGGAAGATGCTTGAAGTTGCTTTCTCAATCTCTCTGCCAATTGATTCGGGGATGAATTTGGCAACCAACTCCTTCAGGTCACATGAACTTGCTTGGTTCCTCATGATCTCAACCATCTTCCTACGGATCTAAGACAACATTAAAGGTATGGTTGTGAGAACTTGCGAGATATGATGACGACCATAAGCATGTATGTGCATAAGACAACACCAAGTTGAAAATACTACCAACCTGACGGATCTGGCTGCTTTGAGCATAACAGGTACGTTTCTGCTGGTTTGGGCGTTTCTTTGTAAAAGCAATGCAGAACATCCTTAGGGTATAGCTGTCTGTTGTCTTGACATCCACATGGGCCTCAATCAAAGTCTGCCATTTGCGAACCAACGACCTCAACTTGTCTGTTGTGAAATCCATTCCCTGTAATTACTTAACAAAGTTAGAACTCAATCTACAGCAGCAAATACAAACATATGATTGTCTAAAAGAATCATCTTACCCAGAAGTTTGTGAGGACATTCTTCCCTTGCACATCCTCAGCTCTCAACCTGATCTTCCTGAAAGCCTGATCCTCATCCTTTTGAAGATCAGCCAGACTCACTTCAAATACTCTATGCTTAAGTCCCTCTGAAGCAATCTGAGAGGAAAATAAGGACATAATTATTCCATTGAAATTGCAATTACAACCGTGCTTTCTTAGTATACAAAAGATGAAAAATCAAAGTTTAATCTTTTTTAGTGGAGCACAGTAAATAGACCCGAGAAAAGCAGGTAGAACAAATATAAGATGAAACAGAGTAAACCTAGTAGAAAACAATACTCTAGATTTGTTGTCCTCCAGCCATTTTAAAGATAAAAGTCATACAACCTTATTGGAGAGTTGCTTAATTGCAAGATAACTTATTACATTTTAGCTTGTACGTCTCAATGAGAAGTTATAGGAGAAATCAACCCAATCCGACTAGCAACCTTAATTAAACATCATAAATCACCAATTACTAGTAAAGTGTGAATACTGTAACAACCCTCCACCCTCCATTTGAGTATTTATGCATCATTTAACGAACAGTCAAACTCTAACTACAGATAACCAACAGTACTCTCCTACACCAAGGCAATCAAACATTTCTTCATTATAAGCGCAAGGTAGAAAGAAATGTAAAGGACAAAACAAAGCACAGACAAAAAGGGAGAGGGGCGATAAAGACCTTGGTACCCTGAGTCCTAGTAACAAGGGTTTTGCCAACGTTCTTGATATCAAAAACTGATGGTGCCTTAATGTCATACCAATCCTTCTTTGCGTACGGATCCGCCCTGCAATCCCACATTCACATATAGTATAACCACATTACACATACGAAACAAACGGACCAATGAATAAGGTGTTAAATGCTACTTACGCCTTCTTCTTTCCTCCCTTCTTTCCCTTGGAAATCCTCTTGTTCTTGCTGTACAATGGAACAACAAAAAAGGATTAGAATTTGAAAGAAAAAAAATGAATCAGAAATATGGAATGAGTGTTAAAGAGAGATACCCGACGGCCATGTTGGGAAGGAGAGGTTAGAACTGCTTTGGGGATATTGGGGAAGGGAATGAGGCGATACTTAAGAGGAGCTGCCGCTGCGGACGAGAAACCCTAGTTTCAGTGAGGGGATGGTTTTGTAGGGTGCATAACAATATAAGAATAATGGTAAATATTTTGTATTAATTACACTCCTTTGATTTGATGTATTAAAGCATTATATAATTTCTAAAATAATTATTTGTTTACAAAAATACATGCATACCCTCGTAACAACTTGTTTGGATGGTTGTTACTCATTGTATTGTATTGTATTATTATTTTAAATACGATGTTTGTTTTGATTGTTACTTAAATTTTAATTGTATCGTATCGTTAAATTCGTTCGTTACATAATGACAAAATGTGTCACTTTATGTAACGACCGATTTGGTGTGGCCGCGTTGTTACCTTGCCTTTTTCTCTCAATCTCACCCTTCATTATTATTAAATAATTTTATTTTATCATTTACCCTACCTTTTTATATAATAATTTTACTCTGTATCATAGTTAGTCTTTATAATATTGCAAGTTTATTCTTCGTATTGCTGGTGCGTTATATCATAAAACGATGGCAAACGACACAATATATCCAAACATTATATTTATCAAACGATACTGTACAATACAATACAGTACGATATGATACATTATGAAACGATACGTAACAACTATCCAAACAAGTTGTAAAGGACTTTATCTTTTAGAAAAAACATATGTTGATGAATTATTTGATTTGTCTACCTATGATGTAGTATAGAATTGAATATTTAATTATAAAAAAAAAAAATATGCTAAGTATTTATTTATTTACTAGGATTATAATTTTATTTCCCACTTTCTTGGATTATTAGGCAAAGAAAGTTAGTCGATTTTCAAGAAAAGATGCAAGAAGACTCTACAGGCGCAGGAGTGAAGTGATCCCCACCCGGGAATCACGAATGGATCTGTTCCTCATAAATGTATGATTCGAAAGAGGAGTTGATTACAAGTGCATTCTGGTATGTAGTAGTAGAGTACAACTTTATAAATTTACAATGAAGAAATTGGCGGAGTATAGATATAAATAGCGGGAGCAATTTCAGTTAAAAACTTTATATCAAACTTGCATTAATATAATAGCATATTTTTATCAATCATAATTTTGAAGGACAATTTTGTCTTTGACTAAGCTAATGCATGCATCAAAACTCATTGAATTGTTAATACCATGGTTTCTTATGAATTAATTATACATCGGATAACACCAAATAGGAAGTATAACTAATGATTGCATAACTAATGCATAGGTTCAAAAAGTATACCAAACAAGATATTATTAATACACAAAACTAATACATACATTATATTCTCTAATGCATCCTACCAAACGACCATAAGCAGCGTTGTAGTGTCATGAGCTTGGTTATATATTTCTTCCCATGACAATATCTGCCACTGCGAACAACTAATTTTTTACCACACCCAAATTATATATTATTTTAGTGTAAATATTCTTTTAGGTCTAATCTTAATACTTTAAATTTTTACCTTACTCTTCATAGGTTTTATTTAAGAAAATTAAAAACTACAAAAATAAAATTCGCAATCTTAGAATATAAGATGTGTTCCTATGTTTAAATAGAAGAAAACATATATATATATATATATATATATATATAATACTAAAAAAAAAAATAACACCTAACTTCCCCACTTTCCCACTTCACTCATGCCTCACCCCCACTCCCTCATGTCTCTTCACCCCACAACGCTAACTCCCTCACGTCCCCTTCCCCATCTTATGATTTCATCTTATTTATTGTTCTCAATTGAAAATCAACTAGGGGAGAATTCCAGCAGCCGCACCCTGCAAACGAAAAACAGGAGGAGAAAGAAACTTGGGTAAAATCAAGAGCTTGAAATCGGCAGCTTCTTCACGTCAAAGCCCACAATTAAGCTCGTCATCTTCACACACAAAATAAGTGGCTTTCTTCTGCTCCCCTTAATCACCAGCTACTGGTTTTAGCCACAAAAATAGTACAAATCAACTCTTAAATCGAGCAAAAACAACACAAAAAAAGAGCTCAAATTCTTCACCACAACTCCAATAAAAACCAGTCCAATATTTCTGCTTTTTATCTCCTGGAACACAGCAAAACACGCTGCCAAATACCATTAAAACCAGCAGAGAAAACCCAATTTTTGGCGTTTTAGATCTGAGCCAAAATAGTACCCAAAAAAAGGGCTCCGGTGGGGTCACGTTCGAGTTCCGGCGAAGCTATCCGTCGACAACCTTTTCCTTGACGTAAAGTCATCGTAGGTACAAAGTCTTTAGAAGGCTTCATTTGAGGTTTTTTTCCCCTCTTTGTACTTTTCTTTTTGGATTTTACTCATAAAAAATGTGATACCATAAATATATATATATATATATATATATATATATA
>MDKI01039695.1:0-17351 GCA_005239505.1 Nicotiana paniculata
CATTTGACCCAATAACCTGCTGTATCATAGCTTCTAACCTGGAAAACCCATCTTCTTGCTTTCTCCCCAGTTGATGCTGAGGAGGGTAGTATGCTTGTTGTTGATTCTGATGGTTATAACCTTGTAGCCTATGATATGGTGTTGCATTACCTTCTTGTCCCCTGACACCCATATTTCCAATGTTCTGCTGTTGGTGGGGTGGTCTATATGGTTGAACGTGCTGACCCCAGTTCTGCCCCCTTGTCTCTAGCTTCCATAATTTGACACATAATTCATATTTTCTGGATAAAGAGGGTGATGACATTCTGCATTCCAGTGATTACCAAGGGGTTGACTAATGAAAGATGTGCATAAGCCCCCATTTGTTGTGTCTATGATGTGTACTTGCTGTTTTTGTCCTGATTTCTCCACCTTTTTAGTAAGTATACTCATTTGTGTTATCAAGGTAGCCACGTTCTCTTCAATAGTATTAGATGGATCGAATAGAACTGAGTGAACTACAGTAGTAATGGGTGCATTCCTTGTTGTCCATCTTAAATTTTGTGCCATTTTATCAAGTAAGATTTGACTCTCTCTCCAAGTTTTGCTTAAGAATGCTCCATCAGCCGATACATCAACATTTGCTTTAACAGTATTAGCCAAACCCATATAAAAATGTTGCCCCAACATTTGCTCTGGAATACCATGATGTGAACAGATAACCAGCATCCCCTTAAATCGTTCCCATGTCTCTTGCAGTGTTTCAACTGGTTTCTGTCTGAAGCTCAAGATTTCATCAATTTGTTGAGCAGTCTTGTTGGGTGGATGAAATTTGTTCACAAACTATTTGACTAACTCCTCCCATGTGGTAGTGGAATTGATGGAGAGTGAGTTTAGCCAAGCCTGGGCAGCGCCAGTCACTGAGAATGGAAACAACAACAATTTTATTGCCTCCTGAGTGACGTTTGGCTGCCTCTGAGTTTTGCAAATTGACAGGAAGTTTTTCAAATGTTGCTGGGGGTCTTTGATGTATGACCATGAGAATAGTCCCTTGTTTTGCAATAAGTGCAGCATATTATTTGTTATCTGGAAGGACTCGGCCTGTATCTGAGGGACCAGTATCGCAGTGGCCAAATTCTCAGCTGTGGGTTGTGCCCAGTCATATAAGGGAGCCTCTGCCCCTATTTGAGCGACTGGGTCTACCACATCATCCCCATTATTGTTCCTGTTGTGTGGATCTTCCATGTCAGTTTCAATTTGTTCAATTTGTGGTTGATGTTTGCTTTTTCGGTTGGTCAGATTTAGGGCCTTGAAACCATGAATTCTAGCCACGCATCAACACCAGTTACTATTTCAGTAGGTGGTAGAGATGCATCAGTGTTATTTGATCCAGGATCCACCTATTCATGTGTGTCAGCTTTATTTGCTTGTTTCTTGGATGTTCCTCGCGAGTCCTTGGGTACTCCTATTTATGTGTCCACTCCCGTGGGCGATTCTGTGGTTGTAGACCGGATTTATCGATCCTGTGTGATTTCATTTTGTGGGTTTGAAACCAGAGCGGACCTTCTATTTCTCGTCATGGTTGATTTTGAGGCTATTTTAGGTAGGGATTGGTTATCTCCTTATCATGTCATACTAGATTTCTATGTCAAAACAGTTACCTTAGCCATGCCCGAGTCGCCTAGGCTGGAGTGGAGAGGTCCCTCAGTTAGTGCAGCCAGCCAGGTTGTTTCATTCCTGAAGGCTCGACACATGGTCGAGAAGGGTTGTCTGGCCTATCTTGCTTATGTGCGGGACACCACCACCGAGTCTCCGATGATTGATTCAGTGCCAGTGGTTCGAGAGCTTGCTGATGTATTTTCTTCAGACCTTCCACGCATGCCTTTGGATCGTGATATTAATTTCTGCATTGATTTAGCTCCAAGCACCCAACCTATATCTATTCCTCCGTATCGTATGGATCCGAAAGAGTTGAAGGAGTTGAAGGAGAAGCTTGAGGAGTTGTTAGCTAAGGGTTTTATCAGCCGAGTGCATCCCCGTTGGGGTGCCCCTGTTTTATTTGTGAAGCAGAAGGATGGGACTATGCGGATGTGTATTGATTACAACCAATTGAACAAGGTCACCATTAAGAACAACTATTCTTTGTCGCGCATCGATGATTTGTTTCACCAGTTGCAGGGTGCTCAAGTGTTTTCTAAGATTGATTTGAGATCAGTATATCATCAGTTGAGGATTCGGGCCTCAGATGTTCCGAAGACTGCTTTTCGTACGAGATATGACCATTATGAGTTCCTGGTGATGTTCTTTGGCTTGACTAATGCCCCAGCAGCATTTATGGACTTGATGAACCGGGTGTTCAGGCCGTACATTGATTCTTTTTACATCGTGTTCATTGATGACATTCTGATTTACTCACGTAGCCTGGAGAGCACGAGCACCATTTGAGAGTTGTGCTTCGGACCTTGCAAGAATAGAAGCTATATGCTAAGTTCTCCAAGTGTGAGTTTTGATTTGATTCCATGTCATTCTTGGGACATGTGGTATCCGAAGAGGGTATCAAGGTTGATCCTAAGAAGATTGAGGCAGTTCAGAGTTGGCCACGTCCTACTTCAGCTACAGAGATCAAGAGTTTCTTGGGTCTAGCAGGCTACTACCGGCGATTTGTGGAGGGCTTTTCATCCATTGCATCCCCACTGACTAGATTGACTCAGAAGAATGCCCCGTTCCAATGGTTCGACGAGTGTGAGGCGAGCTTTCAGAAGCTCAAGACAGCATTGACCTCAGCACTAGTCCTGGTATTGCCTTTCGGTTCTGGGATGTATACAATATATTGCGACGCTTCACGCGTTGGCTTGGGGGGTGTGTTGATGCAGGAAGGGAGAGTTATTGCTTATGCTTCGCGCCAGCTGAAGGTTCATGAGAAGAACTATCCTGTGCACGATTTGGAGTTGGCGACGATTGTTCATGCTCTTAAGATTTGGAGGCACTATTTGTATGGGATGTCCTGTGATGTTTATACGGATCACCGCAATTTACAGCACTTGTTCAAACAGAGGGATCTTAATTTGAGGCAGCATAGGTGGCTTGAGTTGCTGAAGGATTATGATATCACCATTCTTAATCATCCGGGCAAGGCGAATTTGGTAGCAGATGCTTTGAGCAGGAAGACGGAGAGTATGGGTAGCTTGGCTTATATTGCAGCAGAGGAGAGACCTCTAGCCTTGGACATTCAGTCCTTGGCTAATCTCTTGGTGAGATTAGACCTTTCAGAGCCTCGTCGAGTTCTAACACATGTGGTTGCTCAGTCATCGTTATTGGGTGAAATAAAGGCTCGGCAGTTTGATGATCCGTGCTTGGCAGAGCATCGAGAGACAGTGGTTTAGGGTGGTGCCAAGGAGGTTAATATTGGCGAGGGTGGTGTTCTGAGACTTCAGGGCCGTTTATGTGTTCCTAATGTTGATGGCCTGAGGGAGAGAATTCTAGAGGAGGCACACAGTTCTCGGTATTTTGTTCATCCTGGTGCTACAAAGATGTATCGTGACTTGAAGCAGCATTTCTGGTGGAGGCGGATGAAGAAGGACATTGTGGAGTATGTGGCTAGGTGTCTTAATTTCTAGCAGGTTAAGTGTGAGCACCAGAGGCCAGGAGGCCTACTTCAGTATATGCCCATTCCTGAGTGAAAGTGGGAGCGCATCACTATGGAATTCGTGGTTGGGTTGCCTCGGACTTTGTGGAAGGTTGACGCAGTTTGGGTCATTGTGGATAGATTGACCAAATCGGCACATTTCATTCTAGTGGCTACTACTTATACTTCTGAGAGGTTGGCCCAGATCTACATTCGGGAGGTAGTCCGGTTGCACGTTGTGCCGGTGTCCATTATATTAGATCGAGGTCCTCAGTTCACCTCGCACTTTTGGAGAGCGTTGCATAATGAGATGGGTACCCAGATAGACCTCAGCACAGCATTTCACCCTCAGACTGATGGTCAGTCGGAGCGTACAGTTCAGATATTGGAGGACATGCTCAGGGCATGTGTGATTGACTTCGGGTGTCAGTGGGACCAGTTCTTGCCTTTGTCCGAGTTTGCTTACAATAATAGTTATCAGTCCAGCATTGAGATGGCACCATTTGAGGCTTTGTATGTTCAGCGATGTCGTTCTCCTATCGGGTGGTTTGAGCCTGGCGAGGCTAAGTTATATGGCACCGACCTGGTGAGAGATGCTTTGGAGAAAGTGAAGTTGATTCAGGAGAGGCTCCGCATGGCACAGTCCAGACAGAAGAGTTACTCGAATCAGAAGGCTCGTGATGTATCATTTATGGAGGGAGATAAGGTTCTGTTGAAAGTCTCGCCGATGAAGGGTATTATGAGTTTCGGGAGGAAGGGCAAGCTGAGCCCGAGGTTTATAGGTCCTTTCGATGTATTGAGGCAAGTTGGAGGGGTTGCTTATGATCTTGCTTTACCTCCCAGTTTATCATGAGTTCATCCGGTATTTCATGTATCCATGCTCCGGAGGTACCACGCCGACTTCTCTCACGTGGTTGATTTCAGCACTATTCAGTTGGATGAGAAGTTGGGCTACGAGGAGGAGCCAGTTGCTATTATTGACAGGCAGGATCGCCAGTTGAGATCCAAGAGAGTTTCTGCCGTAAAGGTCCAGTGAAGGGGCCAACCAGTCGAGGAGGCGACCTGGGAGTCTGAGGAGGACATGCGGAGCAGATATCCACATTTATTCAGCACTTCAGGTATGATTCTAGACTCGTTCGAGGACGAACGTTTGTTTAAGAGGTGGAGAATATAACGACCCGACCGGTCATTTTGCATTATCGGACCCCGTTACTCTAAATGAAACTTCTCATAGCGGATTATTGTGATTTATGACTTGCGGGGACGGGTGGTTCAGGATTCGGAAGCGTTTAGAGTGGTATAGGAACACTTGGTTCCTTAAGGTTGGCCTTTAAGTCTAAGTTTAACTTCGGTCAACATCTTGAGTAAACGACCCCGGAATCGAGTTTCGACGGTTCCGGTAGCTTTGTATGATAATTTCTGACTTGGGCGTATGTTCGGAATGGGTTTTGGATGACCCGGGGGCGTTTCAGTGCCCAATATCGAATTTGAGTTTCCTTAAGTTTGAAATTTGGTTTGGAACGTGTTTTTGTGTTATCGAGGTCCGAACGGAATTTTAAGACCGGGAATAGTTCTGTTATGTCATTTTTGACTTGCTTGTAAAATTTGGTGTCATTCCGAGTAGTATAGGTCGGTTCGGCGCATTGTTAGCGAATTCAAGAAACTTAAAGTTCCTAAGTTTGGTTCTAGGGGTTTTGAGGTGTGATTTTGAGTTTTAGCATTGTTTCGAAGGCTCGAGCGAGTTTGTATTATGATTTGGGACTTGTTGGTATATTTGGACGGGGGCTCGGATGGGCCCAGGTACCTCTCGGGCACCAAACGAGGCCAAACACCAGCTGAAGCAGTTGCTGGTGCACCTAATCTGGTGTGACCGCAGGTGCGGTTACCCAGTCGCAAGTGGGAGACCGCTCTTGCGGTCCCAGCCTCGCCGGTGCGACCCCCAGGTGGGCTGCCCATTTCTCGCAAGTGTGGGCCTTCCCCGCAGGTGCGAGCCCAGGCCCTTGTCCCATTTCCTGCAGGTGCGAGCTATTGCTCGCAGGTGCGAGAGTGCAGGTGCGGAACTACTGAAGGCAGTGTGTTCTTTTAAACACGGGAAATGTTCATTTTCTCCATTTTTTCCACCATTGTCGACTTAGGGAGCTTGGAAAAGGTCCAATCCACCTAGCTACTGAAAGGTAAGTGATTTCTACTTTAATATTAGTTTAATACATGAAATCCTAGGTAGATTAACCTCCTAATTAGTGAGAAATCAAGGGTTAGAGTTAAAACCTAGGTTTTATGGAAAATGGGAGAACTACCAAGAATTTTTCCATGGAATCATACAAAAACTATATATTAATGATCCTTAGTTTATGGGTAAGTGTTTCCTTCGAAAATTTCCAGAATCCGAGCACGTGGGCCCGGGGGTGTATTTTGAGATATTGCAAAGTAGGCTAAATTGGTTAATTAAATAGGGAAATTCCATACTTTTGAGCATAAACTGATGTATTTATGTAACATTTGGCTATTACGAGACCTTGGGTGCCGAGTTTGGAGTTTCGGGCGCGTTCTTGACCCGGAAAGTAGGTTCGACACAAGGTGAGTCTCCTTTCTAACCTTGTAAGATGGAATTGTCCCCATTTGTGATTATAAATAATTGCATGTCCTTATTTGCGAGGGCTACGCACGCACGAAGTGACGAGAGTCCGTGCGTAGCTACTATTATGTTATGTTGGGTAGTTCTAGGAGTCACAAGTATGCTTTTATGTGCCTTACATGTGTCCCTAAATGTATTTTAGTTGCATAGTATCTTTGAATTTGGTGTGAAAGTATTAGGAAGTTATGTTCAAAAATCATATTGCTTAAGTTCTTGGTTTTACGTATAATCTCTGTTAAATCCCTAAATGTTGAAAAATTATGTGTATGTATACGGCACCTGCGTCGCATGTATGATTCGTGATCAGGATAACCCTACTATTATGTCAACCGCGCCGCATGTTCGATTCGCGAGCGGGGTAATAGATGCATCTATGGTTCGAGCCGTTCGACCCTCGGCAGTGTACATTTATTTTCGCGACGCTTCGTCCGTACGCTTTCGGTCTATTATGTGCTATATAATTTAATGGAAGTTTGTTGAAATTCTATAAATTGTTTCATGTGAAAAAGGGAATTTAGTACATTATATGCTAGTGAAATTTGACATGCAAAGGTAATTACAACTATACTTGATATTTTATATATTTGAGATTACTACGACTGTTATGCCTGCCTAGTTCTTATTAAATTATGTTATTTAGAAATATTGACCCTAGTAAGTATCACGTCTACTTCTCGTCACTGCTTCTTCGAGATTAGGCGGGATACACACTAGGTACATATCTGTTTATGTACTCATGCTACGCTTATGTACTTAATTGTACAGGCTCTGAGGCAGGTGCATCTGGGCATTTATCCGGAGCTCGTCCCTGACGTATACTTGGCATGGACTTCTCGGTGAGCTGCTTTCCCTGACGTATCTCTCTGACAGCACCTTGGAGTTCCTCTTTTCTTTTTCTATGTCTGTATTACTTTTCTTCAGACAGTAGCGCAAACTTGTATTTTCTTTTGGATACCCGTTTCTATTTGATGCCCGTAGACCTGTGACGCCAGTTCCTGGCATGCCCACGTAGTGGATATTCTATTCTTTTGGGTTTCAGCTATCGGTGGTGTTTACTATATTTGTTGCTCACTTTTGATCGTCTAAGACACTAATTTACTTCGAATTTATGCTTTGAAAAGAAAACCTTCTTAAGTATGGTGAATTATTTATAAATTAAGAAGGGATCACTAGTAAATTAAGGTTGGCTTGCCTGACCTCGAAGTTGGGGGGCCATCGCGACCTAAATTGGGATTTGGGTCGTGACATAGATAATTATAGATAATCGTTAGATATTTATTAAGAAACACTACATGAAAAAAGGCTAACATTTTCTCAAATCTCGTAGATAAATTTATTTTTGCACCATTCTTATTGGTGTCATTGAAACCTAAAAATAGTCGCAAAGCAAAATAATAACTCGTATTTATGAGCTATGGCAAAGCACAAAGGTTGGCACAATATGAATGATTCTTTGGTGAAGACATGACTCTTTTACTACGACTTGAATTCTATATCAAAAAAAATATTTCTATTTTAAAATTTTAATTTTTACAACATTATATATAATTCAATAATGATTATTTTTATAATGATGTAAGTGAAGATATTATCCTTAACTTAAAAATCACTTTAATCGGCTATCTAAAAATTTGACTGATTTTTTGGCCGGTGAAATTTTATTTCAGTATGACTCCATTTTGAGTTTATCGATATCTCTAGCCACAAATTTTAAGTTTTGAATATATAGATTTTTGTTCTTTGAACCATTAAATGTTAGATTAATTGATTATATAACATTGCATATATTGTCTTAAAATTGCCAAACAGTTTTTTCTCGACATCATACTTGGTTGAACCTCAACGCAAACTGCTTAAATTATGATTAAATTCAAATTCGAATATCATATCAGTTTGTTAGTAATAGTGATTTTTTTCAAAACGTCACATAATATAAAAATATATATATATTCTAAGATATCCTTATCTTGGAATCTATGTATTTGTGTTGAAAAAAATATTTAAAATCGATGAGATCGGCTTCCAAACTTTTTACAGTCAACAAAGATGAAATAGAAGAATATATTTGTTGTTGTCTCTTATTTCTTGTTTTTAGATTTTTCACACTTTTTTCCTATATTTATTTTCTTTTATTTTATTTTTTGTGTCTTTCTTTTGTTACACAAAATTAATTTATTTCGTAATAAAAGGAGGAGTTTTAATAGAAATTGTCTACATAAGAAATTTATTTATATTTTTAGTCTTTGGTTGAAATTCTTTCATATTTTTCTTTTGTCTTTATCTTATCAACCTAAACAGGTGCCCACCCAACCACTTAAATTAAAAAATTGAGGATGTGTAATTTATATATAATTCATATATAACACCTGTATAATCATGTGTAATCGGTATATCATCTATGTATATTAGCTATAAAAAGTAAACAATAAATCTTGTCGGATATTTATGTAATAATCCATAAGATTTCAGTTTCTTCATTTTATCCATGATTCTATTATAATTATTTTAAAAAATCTCTACTAAAATTTAAAAATATCTTATCTTTTATTTTAAAAATTACATTATAATTTAAAAAATAATCCCATGTCGAAATAATTTGTTTACATTTTAAAATAACTATTTCACGTTATACCAATATTTTTTAAATATACTTTTTGTTACACCTGAAAATCACAATAGAAATTATCAATTAGAAAACAATATCCCTCTTTTTAAATTCGAGCAAAAAATCCTTCACATACTCTAATGATTCAAAACTAATATTCTTCAATGAAAAAAGTACTATACTCTTGCAATGTTGGTTTGACTGTATCTAAATGAAGAGGTTTCGGCTTATACCCTTCAATTCCTAGAAGGTGTTAAATAGAAATTAATGATAGCAATTTTATAGCCAAAGTTTTATTATTTGTTTGATGTCCATTTATATAAAGAAACATTTTTCAAAAAGAAAAAAAACAACTTGTGT
Organism: Nicotiana paniculata; assembly: GCA_005239505.1. NCBI lineage: Eukaryota > Viridiplantae > Streptophyta > Magnoliopsida > Solanales > Solanaceae > Nicotiana > Nicotiana paniculata. The sequence continues at coordinate 9,205 of MDKI01039695.1, forward strand.
TGAATATTGACTGATTTTTGTAATGTTTCTTTCTCCAGCATGTAGGTTTACTTCGTTATATATGTAAGTAAATTTTTATCAACTTTTAAACTTTTTTTTTATCTGGATAAACATAGATGTGTACCCTATATATTACATTTATTTTAAAATAAATTCGTTTTATTCAAATCTAGCTATAGTGTTAAAAAATTATAATTATAGGCTTTTAAATGTAAAATAGTTCATAGTTATATGGAGTTTTTTTGTTCCCAAAGGCGAAGTAGTATTTAAATAATTTGAATTAAGATAACAAAAGTTCCTAATATGATTGCATATGATTATTAACCGAATTAAATATGATAACATGGTTATAAAAGATAAAAAAAATTATTTTAATTCAAATTTAAAAACGTTATCTATTAATTCAAAAATATCCTTTAATATATATATATATATTTGTATTTGACTAACATAGTCAAATATAGAATAAAGTTATCATATATTATTGACATTTATTAGCTTGCCACTTGGCTTAACCACAATGTCATTTATCTATGATAACTTTATAACTTTAATATATAGAGAGAGAGAGAGTCAAGGTGCATGCATGCTTGCCCAGACACTATCATAAAAAGTAATATCTGTTTACAAAATTTTACCACTTTTCACTCATTCAGTCATTATATCAAACACATTGTTTACATAATTTCAACTATTAATGTAGTATCCTCCAGATATGGTTTCTTTAACTTAAATTAATGCAATTCAAGTTTGTGCTTTCTCCATGATCAAACATGTGTGGTTAATTGTACACAGATAGAGGGAGGAAGCATATATACATTTGAGAGAGTTATCCTTGTCAATGGTGAAAGCCATTGTGTAACGACCCGATCGGTCGTCTTGTGTTCTAGAACCCCATGCCCCTAAATGAGACTTCCGTATTTGTTTTTACTGATTTATAGCTTGCGGGGACGAGTGATTCGAGGTTCAGAGGAGTTTGGGGTGGTATAGGAACACTTAGTTCCTTAAGATTGGCCTTAAAGGCCAAGTTTGACTTTGGTCAACACTTTTAGTAAATGACCTCGGAATCGAGATTTGGAAGCTCCAGTAGGTTCGTATGATGATTTCGGACTTGGGTGTATGTCCGGAACGGGTTTCGGATGACCCGAGAGCATTTTGGCGTCAAATAGAGAAAAATGATTCCTTAAGTTCAAAAATTGAGGTTTGGAACGTGTTTTGTGTTATCGAGGTCCGAACGGAATTCCGAGACCGAAAATAGTTCCCTCATGTCATTTATGATTTGCTCGCAAAATTTGGTGTCATTCCGAGTAGTATAGGTATGTTTCGGCGTGTTGAAAGCGAATTCAAGAACTTAAAGTTCTTAAGTTGGATTTAGTTGGTTTTGGGGTATGATTCTTGAATTTAGTGTTGTTTCGGACGTTCCAAAGGCTCGATCGAATCTGTGTTATGATTTAGAACTTATTGATATATTTGGACGGGGCCTCAGGTGGGCCCGGATTCCATTCGGACATCGCGCGAGGCAACCCAAGCTCTAAAAGAGTTGCTGGTGCATCAGATCTGGTGTGAACGCACTTGCGAAGGACCAGCCGCAAGTGCGAGACCGAAGGAGCGGTCGAAGCCTCGCAGGTGCGGCCTTAGAGGGGCTGCCCAATTTCAGCAGGAACAGGCCTTTTTCCGCAGAAGCGGAGCCGCAGGAACGGGCCTTTTTCCGCAGAAGCGGAGCCGCAGGTGCGGGCTCCGTTCCGCAGGTGCGACCCCTGGCCTTCTTCTCCTCTTCCGCAGGTGCGGGCACTGGCTCGCAGATGAGAGACCGCAGGTGCGATCCTTGAGCCGCAAACGCGAAAGTCCTGGAGGCAGTGAGGTTGTTTTAAATGCGGGACTTAGGCATTTTAGGCCATTTTTCTTTCATCTTGGATGACTTAGGGAGCTTTCAAAGGGGAGATTCGACCTAGCAATTGTGAGGTAAGTAATTCCTACTTAAAAGTGAGTTTAATACTTGAATTTGGGTAGATTAACACACACAAATTAGTAGAAATTATGGGTTTAGAGTAAAACCTAGGGTTTGAAGAAAAATAAGATTTAATCAAGAAACTTGTTATGAAATCATGCGAAAATCATATAATATCGATCCTTAGGTTATAGGTGACGATTTCCCTTGAAAATTTCTGGAATCCGAGCATGTGGGCCCGGGGGAACATTTAGGATTTTTGCAAAATAGGTTGGGGTAACCATTTAAATAGGAGAATTGTGGACTTTCGAAAATAAATTGATTTATTTATAATGTTTGGCTAGTTTCAAGATCTTGGGCGACGAATTTGGAGATTCGGGCGCGTTCTTGACCCGGAAAGTAGGCTTGAAACGAGGTAAGTCTCCTTTCTAACCTTGTAAGAGGGAATTATCCCCGTATGTGAAATAACGAATTATATGCTACTATTTGTGGGGGGCTACGCACGCACGAAGTGACGAGAGTCCGTGCGTAGCTACTATTATGTTTATGTCGGGGGAGTTTTAGGATCCACAAGCATGCTCTACGTTCCGTATCTTGTAATCTTAATGATAAATTTAGAATTTCTTGGCATCATCAAATTATAATATCTAAGAAGGTCACCTATCATTATTTAATTTTATTGGTTTTTCCTCGGAAGAATATTCCCAAACAAACCCTTGAATTTTCTGCTGAATGTGTGTATATATGAGTACCTGAGTCGCATGTATAATTCGCGAGCGGGGTAACTCTATTATTTATTTTTACCGTGTCGCATGTACGATTCGCGAGCGGGGGAAATAGATGCATCTATGGTTCGTGTCGTTCGACCATTCGGCAATGCACATTTATTATTTCGTTGGATCGGTCGTACGTTCGCAACATGTTTTGTACTTGCTAATTATTTAGTATTTCTGTGGTTGTTTAACTGTTAATTACCCTGAAAAATTAATTAGCAACCTGTACGGTAGGGAATTCGACATACAAAGATATCTGTAGGGAGATTTGATGTTCCTGCCTTTACTACTTATTCATAAATTGTCATTCTTGCTTAGCCTTATATTTAAACGTATTATTTTGGCCCTAGTAAGTGTCAAGTCGACCTCTCGTCACTACTTATTCGAGATTAGACTGGATACTTACTGGGTACATATTTTTTATGTACTCATGCTACGCTTCTATACTTAATTGTACAGGTTCTGAGGCAGGTGCATCTGGGTATCAGTCCGGAGCTCGTCCTTGATTGCACTTGGTTGAGGCTTCACGGTGAGCTGCTTCTCCTGATGGCATTCAACATCACTCTGGAGTCTTTCTTTTGCTATTTCTATTTATATCCTCTCGGACAGTAGGATAGTCCTTTATTTCTTTTGATTCTACTCTACTAGTTGCCTGTAGACTTGTGACACTAGTTTCTGGCACACATATTGGTAGACTATTCTTTTGGTGATGTAATTAACTGAAGTTGATTTTCGGTCTTCGTAACTTAATTGCCCTGCTATGAGTTATATTCCATGCATAGTGGCTAAATTATTTTTGAAATAAGGGAAGGATTTAATAGGAAGTAAACTAGATTTGTCATTACTATTCTTTGCTAAGTCCACAAAAATTCCAAGAAGTGAAGTTGGAGAGGTGTAATTATGAGAATTGGTGGTAATTACAATGTATAATTACAAGGTTACTTTTTAATTTCTTTCCTTTTTATTTTATTTTAATTTATTTTCTTGATAACTTTTTATTATTTCCATTATTTTAATTTATTTTTTATTTTTTTACTTTTATTTTTAATTTCTTTTTAATTTTAAAATATATTTTTGCTTACATTATAATATCTTTTATTTCTCTACCTTTACTTTTTGTGATTCCATGTAATTGCCCGTATATTTTATTTTCTTTATTTAGCGTAATTACGTTATAATTCTAAGTTTTGAAACTACACCTAATATGAATGATTCTTTGGTGACGAGGTGACTCTTTTACTACGACTTGAATTCTTATTTGGTATGTTATTCTATTTAAAAAAAACTATTTCTATTTTGAAATTTAATTTCTACAATATTATATATAATTCAATAATGATTATCTTTATAATGATGCAAGTGAAGATATTATCCTTAACTTAAAATCCACTTTAATCGGCTATCTAAAAATTTGACTTATTTTTTGGCCGGTAAAGTTTTATTTCAGTATGACTCCATTTTGAGTTTATCGATATCTCTAGCCACATATTTTAAATTTTGAATATATTGATTTTTGTTCTTTGAATCATTAAATGTTAGATTAATTGATTATATAACATTGCATATATTGTCTTAAAATTGCCAAACAGTTTTTTCTCGACACCATACTTGGCTGAACCTCAATGCAAACTACTTAATTTATGATTAAATTCAAATTCGAATATCATATCAGTTTGTTAGTAATAGTGATTTTTTTTAAAACGACACATAATATAAATAAATAAAATATTCTAAGATATCCTTATCTTGTAATCTATGTATGTGTTGAAAATCATATTTAAGATCTATGAGATCGGCTTCCAAATTTTTTACACTCAACAAAGATGAAACAGAAGAAGAAATGTGATGACCCAAAGGGTCATCTTATGAATTAAGACTCTATTCCGGGCTTGTTAGCCTTAGAAACATTATTTTTATTCACCGCAATTTGCGTGCGCAGTCCGGGCATGAATTCGGAAAGCCTTTATGTGAAAATATATGAAATAATAATTTTTGAGAGTTTAATTTGATTTTTAGATGAGTTTGGTCAACGTATTGAGTAAACGGACCCGGAACCGTGTTCCGACGGTTACGGGATGGCCGTAGTAAAATATGGGACTTGGGCGTATGCCCGGAATCGAATTCTGAGGTCTCTAGCTTGAGAAATGAATTTTTAATGAAAACTGTTAGATTGAAATTTAAAGGAATTAAAAAATTGATTAATGCTTGAACTCGTTGGTATAGGTCCCGTATTTTGGTTTCGGAGCTCGATACAGGTCTATTATTACATAGATGTCATGTCTGTTAAATTTGGTAGAAATCGGAGTTTATTTGACGTGATTCGGACGTCCGGTTAAAAAGATAGTGAATTTGAAATGTTCTTGAGGAATTCATGAGTTTTGATGCTAAATCCGTAGTTTTAGGAGTTATTTTAGCGATTTGATCACACGAGCAAGTCCGTAGGATATTTTTGGACTTGTGTGCATGTTTGGTTTGGAGCCCCGAGGGCTCGGGTGCCATTCGGGCGATGCGCGAGTTGAGTTAAAACTCAACCAAGGCTGTTGGTTCACCAGTTCTGGTGTGCCCGCACCTGCGAGTCCTTGGCCGCAGGTGCGAACGACAGCCCGTAGGTGAGACCCAGACCTAGCTACCCCTTTTCCGCAGATGCGGACTTCCTCCGCAGAAGCGAGACCGTAGAAGCGGAACATTGTCCGCAGGTGCGGCCCCTATGGCCATTCCCTTTTTTGCAGAAGCGGCAGCCCTCCCAGACGTGCGCAAGTGCAGGTGCGACCCAAGCACCGCAGGTGCGAGGGTCGGGAAGTGAGTACACATTAATTAGAACTCCAGCCGTTTATCTTCTTTTTTTCACAAGGGTAGAAGACTTAGGGCGATTTTCTCAAGGCTTTTCTTCCAAAATTATAGGTAAGTGTTCATTAACTCGTTCCTGCCAATCTTTTACTACTTTATACAAAGATTTAACCTAGAAATCTAAGGTTTTCATGGTGGAATTGGAAATTTTGGGTAGAAACTAGGTATTTCAAAAATTTGGGGAATTTGATCTCAATTAAGGTTGGATTCCAAAATTAATCATATATCCGGACTCGGGGGTGAACGGGTAAACGGATTTTGGTCCGAATCTCGAGTTTGGACCAAGCGGGTCCGGGGTCGATTTTTAACTTTTTTGGGGAAAACTTAGGAAAACCATGATTATGCATTAAAGTTAATTCCTTTAGCAATAATTAATTATATTGAACTAATTATGATTAGATACGAGTGGGTTGGAGGTGAATTCTAAAGGAAATGTTGTATTTGAGCAGTGAGTGGCCTTTGAAATCGAGGTAAGTGTTGTGTCTAACCTTAGCTTGAGGGAATAGGTATTGTGTGACTCATTGCTACTTGTTTTGTTGCTAGATACGATGTAGAGGTGAGGTGACAAGTACCTATACGTTGTGGTCGAGTCATAACATGCGAGTGAAAGTTAATTCTTATTATTCTTGCTGTCTTAAAGCCCATTACCTATGATTATTGTTGTTAGTGAAATGTTGGAAGATTTGTATCCGGTTCCACCGAGATGGATAATATTGTGAATATTGAGTTGAGATTGAAATGTTAAATGGTGATAGAAACTATGATGAAATACTGATTTCTTGTGAAATTCCTCTTTATATGTTGTTAATGATTCTATGAATGGTGAGGAAGAGTGTAAAGCACGAAGGGTGATACCGTGCATAATTTATTTATATTGTGAGGAAGAGTGTAAAGCAAGAAGGGTGATGCCGTGCATAATTTATTTATATTGTAAGGAAGAGTGTAAAGCATGAAGGGGTGATGCCATGCATAATTTATCTATATTGTGAGGTGAGAGTAAAAGCACGAAGGGTGATGTCGTGCATTCTAATTATTACTTGGTGAGGCTGAGAGTAAAAGCACGAAGGGTGATGTCGTGCATTCTTATTTATAATGTGGTGAGGATGAAAGTAAAAGCACGAAGGGTGATGTCGTGCATTCTAATTATTACTTGGTGAGGCTGAGAGTAAAAGCACGAAGGGTGATGCCGTATAAGTTTCCTTTCTAATTTAATTGCTTAAATTGTTGTTGATCACTGTCTATTTCTGTCTTATTGTTTTCTCACTCCTTATATTAAATTCCCCATTGTATGCTCCCTTCCCATTATTTGTTGTTTACTTTTCTTTAATTGTTGTTATTGCTACTAGAATGATTATATATGTTCAGGTTTTTATGTGGTGTCATGTCTAGCCTCGTCACTACTTCACCGAGGTTAGGCTCGAAACTTACCAGTACATGGGGTCGGTTGTACTGATACTGCACTATGCAGTTCTTGTGCAGATCTAGGTTTATTTTCGAGCTGAGTTCGAATTATAGCAGACTATTCGCACGGAGACACGAGGTAGATCTGCCGACGTCGAAAGATTCCTGGAGTCTCTTCCTTATTATTCAGTTGTTGTTTTATTTAGTTCAAAACAGATATATATTTTCTTTCAGCCAAATACTTGTAGTAAATTCTTAGTAGTTCGTGAATTGTGACTCCAAACCCTGGGTAGCTAGAGATTAGTATTAATTGCAGTAGAACCTGTTATTTCATTTATTATTTTGGCATCATATATTGGACAGTAGTAAACTTCGTATATGTCTTTAATTTTTTTAAATGTTGAAACTCTCTAATGTTGGATTGCCTAGCAAGTATAGCATTAGGCGCCATCACGGTCCTGAAGGTGGGAAATCGGGTCGTGACAAGTTGGTATTAGAGCACTAGGTTGCCTAGGTCTCACAATTTACGGATAAGCTTAATAGAGTCTGAGGGATCGTACGTATGTACTTATCTTTCAGAGGCTATAAAGTTAGGAACAAGTTCACTTTTATTCAACTCTGTCGTGCGATTCTTTTTATACCAATACTGATTAAACTCTTATATTCTTATTCTCTCGCAGATGGCGAGAACACGTACCTCTTCTTCCGCGGACCAGCACCCGAATCCTCCAGGAGCAGCAACTCCTGCAAGGGGCAGAGGCCGAGGTAGGGGAACAACTCAGCTCAGTGCTCAAGAAGGAGCTCCAACTGCTGCCTAGGTCTCACAATTTACGGATAAGCTTAATAGAGTCTGAGGGATCGTACGTATGTACTTATCTTTCAGAGGCTATAAAGTTAGGAACAAGTTCACTTTTATTCAACTCTGTCGTGCGATTCTTTTTATACCAATACTGATTAAACTCTTATATTCTTATTCTCTCGCAGATGGCGAGAACACGTACCTCTTCTTCCGCGGACCAGCACCCGAATCCTCCAGGAGCAGCAACTCCTGCAAGGGGCAGAGGCCGAGGTAGGGGAACAACTCAGCTCAGTGCTCAAGAAGGAGCTCCAACTGCTGCCTAGGTCTCACAATTTACGGATAAGCTTAATAGAGTCTGAGGGATCGTACGTATGTACTT
>MDKI01173417.1:0-76197 GCA_005239505.1 Nicotiana paniculata
CCCAGATTTATATTTGCAACGCCCGTTTAGTCTTTATATAAGACATAGTTGAGCGTGATCATGGGCATACGAGGTTAGATAGATTTAGGAACGAAGTTATTCAGGTATGGTGAGAGTGTCCCCTGTGGAGGAAAATATGCGTGAGGCGAGGTTGAGATGGTTCAGACATGTTAAGAGGAGAAACATAGATGCCCCAGTCAGTAGACGTGAGAGGTTGGCCTTGGGAGGTGAGATGATGGGTAGAAGTAGGCCAAAGAAGTGCTGGGGAGAGGTGATCAGATGGGACATGGCGCAACTTGAGCTAACGAGGACATGATCCTAGATAGAAGGGTGTGGAGGTTGAAGATTAGGGTAGACGGTTAATAGGTAATCGTGCTTTTCCCTTTCTTTTCTCTAGTTCGATAGTATTAGTGCTAGTACGATACCCTTTTTTCCTTAGTTTGCTATATTCACATGTCTTGCTCCGTTATTACTTGCCATCGGTAGTTCCGTAGTTTGCTAGAAGTACTTCGTTCATATTTTGCTGTCTTAGACTTAGTTTTCTAAATATATTGTCTTTCTATTACTTTTTATCGGTACCTCTTTCATATTCTTTGTTGCTATCTTCGATTTAGTTTTCTAATTATTTGTCTTGTTATTACTTGCTATGAGGGCTTCTTTCACCTTCTTTAGCCGAGGGTCTATCGGAAATAGTCTATCTGCCACTTCAGGGTAGGGGTAAGGCTACGTATATTCTACCCTCCCCAGACCCAAGTTGTGGGATTATACTGGGTGGTTGTTATTGTTGTTGTATATAATTGTATACACGTTGTATATAAATTATATGTAAATTATTGTTTATGAACAGGTTCTCTAAAAAAAATGTGTTTTAGGTTGTAGATAAATCGTAGATTTTGACCGAATATGTATATATTTTGTAAAACACTTCAGTTATTTTCTGTAAAAATGAAAACTTAGACAAAATCGGGTAAATAAATTTAAAATATCGTGTACAGGGAAAAAATCTTGAATCATAAAACAAGATATAATTTAAATTTTCTAAATATGAACCACAAAGTTAAGAACATGAAGGAGAGAGAGAGAGAGAGTACCGAGTAGGATTTTACAATATATTAAAAAACTCACTATTTACTGATAATATACATCAACTAATCTCCTGAACAAAATACAGAAATATTTGCTCAAAGTTTGAGTGTAGATCTAGAATAATCTATTCAATATAAATACATGATTTTATTCAATAATAGACTTAGCAATATATTTTATTTACCTGGAAAAAAATAAAAAAAAATTGCTCCGATTTACATATAAAATAACTTTATTTAATAAGATTATTATCATATCATTTAAGAAGAATATAGTTTTAGTACTAAAATTATTTAGACTTTATTTCAGACTTTATATTATATTATTTTTTTTATTTCTAAAATTATTTAGACTTTCTTTATATTATTATTATTTTATTTTGTTTTTCTAAAATTACTTAGACTTTATTTCAGAATTAATTTTATATTATTATTATTTTATTAAAGACCAAGGCCCAATTCTAGATACAAGCCCAACACACTTTGAAGGCTAAACGTAGGTAAAAAAAAAGTATGGGCTTGCCAGTTTTTTAGATTGATAATTAAAAAATAGCTAGTATTTGTAAAGTTATTGAAAAATAGTCACTATTTAGCTGAAACACGCAAAGTCCCAGCATATTATGTTAGAACTCCAACACCTTATGAAATTCCAGCACATTTTTTTGGAGTCTCATATGTAAGAAATTCAAATTTAGCATATTATGCTAGATTTTTTCCCGATTCTTAAGGGTATTTTTTTGCAGATTTTTATCTTTACATGAAAAAGTGAATAAATTTAAACTACTTTTGAAAATATTGCTAATTTTCAATTATCAATTGTAAATCAGGTTATTTTCGATTTTTCCCTCAACGTAGTGTAGTTAGCTAATTAGTAGATGTAGCCCAATTTTGTAATTTGTACTTCTTCAATTTTCATTGATTTATTTCCATAAGTATAAAAGGGGCAACACTTGTACATTTTAGGCAACCAATTTAATTTAATAAAAAAACCAGATTTTTTCTGTATCCTTTTTTTTTTTTTAGTTAAACCTAAAAATCCTTTATTCCCATGGTTGGAAGCTGAAGTTGGAAGAGTTGACCGAAGTTTGACTTTTGTGTAATGACTTCGAAACAGAATTTTGATGTTTCCGATAACTTCGTATGGTGATTTTGGAATTAGGCGTATGCCTGGATTTGGATTTGGAGGTTTGTATGTTAGTTTGGTACTTTTTGGCGAAAGTTAGAAAGTTGCAGGTTGAAAGGTTGAGAGGTTTGACTGAGAGTTGACTTAATCGATATCGGATTTGGATTTTAGTTTCGGAAGTTGGAATAGGTCAGTATAATTTGTTTGAGTATGTTAAATGTATGCCCAATATACTTAGTATACTATAAAGTATACCACGATTAATGTTGAATTATGGTATACTTTATTTACAACAGTAATAACACAACAACATATCAAGTATTATCCCATGATGTGGGGTCTAGGGATGGTAATGTGTATGCAGACCTTACCCCTACCTTGTGAGGATAGAGAGGTAATTTTTAATAGATCCTCGGCTCAGGAAAGCATAAGTACCACATTAATGAAAATATGGACAAGAAGGAACATTACTAAAAAGTCATATAAAAACAAAATAAAAATAACAAGATAGTAAGGTGATCAACAATGAAAGAAATAATTGTTAGTCATAAAATCCTACTACGAACAAAAAGCGAGACTGCGTGCCAATACTACTGTTATGAACGCTCTAGACTACATACTCTACTGCCCTAATCCTCGACCTCTATACTTTCTTATCAAGGGTCATGTCCTCGGTCAGCTGAAATTGCGCCATGTCTTGCCTAATCACCTATCCCCACCTCTTCTTTGGCCTACCTCTACCTCTCCGTAGGTCCTCTACTGTCAACTCCTCACACCTCCTCACCGGAGCATCTGCACTCCTCCTAACATGACCAAACCAACTAAGTCGTGCTTCCACGCATCTTGTCCTCAATAGGGGCCACACCCACCTTGTCGCGAATAACCTCATTTATGATCCTATCTAACCTAGTTTGCTCGCACATCCATCTCAACATCCTCATCTCTGCTACTTTCACTTTTTGGCTATGAGCCATTTTGACTGGCCAGCACTCAAACAAAGTATGAGTAATTAGTTTGATGGGTAGGAAATATAATTAGTTTGACGAGTATAAAAGTAAATGGCTAGGAAAGGGTAAATACTTTTATTTTTGTGGGTAATTGTGTCATTCACCCTTTAAGAAACAAGAAAGAGATATATCACTATTCTCACAAGGTCCAATTTCCCTAAACATACCTCCCCACAACAACAACAAACCTAGTAGTTTTTTATGAGTGGGTTTGGGGGGGATAAGATGTACGCAGCCTTACTCCTACCACTGGAAGGGCAGAGGGGCTATTTCTGATAGACCTTCGGATAGAGAACGATTGAAAAAGAAAAAGGTAATTGCAACAAGCAAGAATAACAACAAGATAAAATAAGATTGAATCAAAGAATGCAGTCAAACTCTAGGTAGTAATAGTCGTCTATGAATAAAAGATAACATACTAACATTAATGCCAGCGAACTGAGTAAGACAAAGAGAAACACTGACTACCTACTAACCTTCTACCCTAATCTTTGACCTCCACACCCTCCTATCTAGTGTTAGTCCTCAGTCAGCTCCAGTTACATCATGTCCCGCCTAATAATCTCTCCCAAAGACTTCTTAGGCCAACCTCTACCCCTCCTGCTGCCCATCGAGGCTAATATCTCACACCTTCTAACTGGAGCTTCTATACTTATTCTCTTAACATGAGCGAACCATCTCAACCTCGCCTCCTGCATCTTATCCTCCACAGGGACCACTCCCACCTTTTCCCAAATAACTCCATTCCTAATCTTATCCAATCGGGTATGCCCACACATCCACCTCAACATCTTCATCTCAGCTACTTCTAGTTCTGGGCATGAGAGTTCTTAACCGATCAACACTCTGCTCCATACAACATAGTCAGTCTAACTACAACCTTGTAGAACTTACCTTTAAGTCTCAGTGTCACATTCTTATCGCATAAGACACCGGAAGCGAGCCTCCACTTTATCCATCCTGCTTCGATACGATGCGTGACATCTTCATCAATCTACTCGTTACCTTGTACTATAGATCCAAGATATTTAAAGCTACCTCTCTTGGGAATGACTTAGCGTATCAAGCCTCACCTCCACATCCTCTTCCTAGGACCGTTGTTGAACTTGCACTACATGTATTCCCGTCTTGGTCCTGATCAACTTGAAACCCTTAGACTCTAGGGCCTGCCTCCAAAACTCCATCCTCTCGTTAACACCACTTTGCGTATCGTTAATTAAAACTATATCATTAGCAAATAACATACACCATGGCACCATACCTTGAATGTGTCTCGTCAATGCGTCCATCGCCAAGGAAAATAGAAATGGATTAAGAGCTGACCCCTGGTGCAACCCCATCATAACCAGAAAGTGTTCTGAGTCTCCTCCCACTGCCCTAACCCGATTCTTAGTTTCATCATACATGTCTTTAATCACCCTAATGTAGGCTACTGGGACCCCTTTAGCCTCCAAGTGTCGCCAGGGCACCTCTCTCGAGACTTTGTCATATGCTTTCTCTAGGTCAATAAACACCATGTGCAAGTGTCGTTCTTCATCTCCCTATACCGCTCCCCCAATCTCCTTAGAATGTGAATGGCTTCCATAGTCGAACGTCCCGTCATGAAACGAAACTGGTTCTTAGAAATGGACACACTTGTCCTCACCGTCACTTTAACTACCCTCTCTCAAACTTTCTAGTATGGCTTAGCAACTATGAAAACTAGTAGCAACGACAATTATTTTTGTTTAATTGTGATGCAACGTTATAAGGATAACGATCTGCGTAATATATTCAAAATAAATTCAACTTTGGTTCACCACAAAGGAAATTGCCCATAATCGTAATTTCTCTTTAGTATATCTTAAGGTCAACTTACTTCTCATAAATGTACTTTCCGAGAAAAGGGATACTAATAAGTTTTCAGAATAATTTATGTATAAGACGCTACCAAGATATTATTATTTTTTAACTGTGGTGTCCGACTTAGATTACCTTAATTAGTTTCATGGGATAACGATGTGTTATATATTCAAAATAAATTCAACAATTCATATACAATGTTCTTTGCTTCACCGCAAACGATGGCCCATAATAGCAATTTTTCTTTATTACCTTAAGGTCAACTTACTTTCTTCAATTTTGCTCATAAAGGTACTTTCCGAGAAAAGGGATACTAATAAGTTTTCTACATAATTATGTTTAATAAACTAGCAAGATATTATTATTTTTATAATCGTGGTGTCCGTTTTAGATTGCGTGCATCTTGATTAGTTTCGTGGGATATCTACCACCTTCCACCAATAACAGGTATCATGTAACTCTATTATCTTATATTTTTTGGAACCTAAGACCTCAATATTTCTTATCCTCTTCATAAACCATTATGTCACACCCAATGTGTTATGGTAAAGTCTAAATTGCATCCAACGGGTTGGTTATGGTAAACTGTTTAAGTCTTGAGAATATAAAATGTTAGAATAACTTCGGATTCTGGGAATATCAACTATTGTGAAATAACAAAGAGGTGAATGGGGCTTCTGAAGATATACGTGTAACTTCGTAAAGTTATAATTACGTATATATATATATATATTATAAGTAACGATAAGTTTTACATCTTGAAATCTATGGTAAAATTTAAGGTTATCTTAGTCAAGAAACAAGTGGAAAAAATTGAAACAGAAATAAAAACAGGGGATGAAAAGTCTAGTTACCTTTCTCTCTTGCAACTTTTCAAAAATCTTAGCTCGAGTTTGATTTTCCTTGTGTATCAAATTTAAACTTCTTTCAATTCTCCAGTTGATTTCAGGGGTTCTGGAAGATTCATTGCTTGATGCCATGGATTTTTTCTAAATATTCTAAACCTAATTTCTTGAAGATGTAGATAAAATATTAAGAAGGTTTATGTGGAGAAAAATGATGAATGGTTCTTTAAAGAAAATTAATTATACTACCACTTAAATATAAAGAAGGAACTTGGGCCTCAAGAAAGTCAACTCCAATTTTCTTCGTTATTATCATTTTTGTATCATAATTTTGTCATAATGGAGACATTTAGGTATTTTTAATAGAACATTTCAAGACCTATTCAAGATACACACCTTTCCATTGGATTTTTACGTGGTCTCTTAGGAGAATTTTGAAACCTTTACTCCTATAAAAAATCAATTATCTGATAAGTTAATTTTGTCATTCAAAATTATGAATATTTGGCCATCAAAGCTTAATTATTTTACGGTACTTATCAAACTTAGAAAAGTGCCAACTCCTATTTTCTTATTAAAGAATGAGACGACTAAATATTCAAATATTAAGATCAGGACCGGCTTTTGGGTAAAGCCTCTAAAGCCCAAGCTTTATTTTTACCCAATAATTTTTTTTTTAATTAAGTATTTTTACTCTTATTACATATTTTGGTAAAAATAAATAAAAAAGATATTTTTGTTTCATAAAAATGGGCTCCTAACGTATAAATGCAAAATTTATGGAAGGAATCAAGTGATTATTCAAATTTCTTTAGTCTTTTTCTCATTAAAAATTATGTAAACCTTTTCCACTTTTTTAGTTTGCACAATATTCAATTTTCTTTCCTAATCTTTCTTAGTTCTCACCAAATGTTACTACTATTATACTTTTTTCTTTGTGCCTCCAAGAGGTCATATTGTTCCGTATTTTTCGTCAATCAAGTTAAAGCTTACCAGAAGTATATTGAAAGCAACAAATATTTATTTCACATCAAATTAATGAATCAAGTTCTCCTATTCCAACTTTTTAGTACTAGTTTTCATCTACCTTTGTTTTTCTTGATATTTTCAATACGTAAACATATATTATATTTTTAGTATTTATTCAAATTTAAATATGCCAAATATAAAGTATGAATTCGATCATTCAAAACTTAAGGAAAAAAATTGAATCTTTGATACAATCCCCAAAAGAAGAAATGATAGTACTCAAATTGATTTGCTCAATCTAATAAAAAGACTTGATTCTTTTTCAACTGCTTATATTGCATATAAAATAATGGTAACAGTTCCTGTAACAGTTGTCTCGGGTCGTCCTCGATCACAAACTAAAAATTTGAAATAAGTTTTAAATTAAAATTGATAAAATCTTACTTAAGATCAATCATGGTGCAAGAGATTAGATGGACTAACTATATTATCAATTGAAAAATAACTATTAGAAGAAATTGATTATAAAATAAATATTCATAATTTTGCATCTGAAAAAGCTCGAAAATTATATTTCAAACAAATAATATATATGAAAAAAATTTATTATAAAAAAATAATTAAAAGCCTCTTATAGAAGTTTGGCTTTAGGCCCCCAATAGTATTGAGCCGCCCCTGATTAAGATATTACTCTAAATTTGTTGATTGAATAACTAAAACCAGTTATTTGACTAATCAGCTCTAAAATCAAGTGGCAATAGCAACCGACAGTGGTGGTGAGGTATTAAAGTATAAAGGGTAGTTAAGTCATTTCTCATTAGGTTGTTAGTTGTTAAGTTAGTTAGGATTATCAGTTAATTAAGTAGTTAGTTAAGATTAGTAAGTTAGTTGGTTATTTCTATTTAAGCTAACTTCTGGTCATTATGTAAACACACTATTTCAATAAAACACACAATCTCTTCTTCTCTCTTACTGCTTCTGTACTTCATCTTCTTCACCTCTATTTCATCTTTCTTTTTTATTGAATTATATCATGATATCAGAGCACTACGAGCTCAGAAATTGAAGCTTGTAAATCAACCAAGTTCTTACTAAAATTCAAGAGACAAATCTGATTACTGAAATTCAAGAATCCATGGCGTCAATTGATGAACAATTGCGACCAAACTCTGCAAATCTGGGCACAAAAGAGCATATGACTCAAAATTCTGGAAATCCAATTGCAGGTTTGGATTATAATCCTCAATTATTTTTATCACCAGCTGATGTAAGTGGGATTCAAATCATTTCATTTCAATTGATTGGTATTGAATACTATTCAATCTTGAATAGGTCTATGAGATTTGCTTTGTTAGGTAGAAAAAAATTAGGCATGGTTGATGGTACATACAAGAAGGAAAAAAAATTTCGATTACAATGGGAAATCATTGGGAAAAAGTCAATGCAATAGTATTATCTTGGATAATGAACTCTATTGCTAAAGGGATTGCTAGGGGAATTTATGTATGCTTCTAGTGCTCAAGCTGTTTGGGAAGATTTGTTGGAAAGAATCAATAAACAAGGGTAAAAAAACTTCAATCTACATAAAGAGATTGCAACTCTAACTCAAGGAACTGCTTCTGTGTCGGTGTATTTTTCAAGACTCAAAGATCTGCGCGAGGAATTTGAGGCACTACTCCTGGGTGTGATTGTGAAAAATCAAGGGATTTCGTGCTATATCTACAAAAATTGAAATTGTATCAGTCCTTAATGGGGTTAAATGATTCATACTCACAAACTAGGAGTCAGATTTTAATGCAAAGTCCCTAATACAGTAAATCAAGCATATGCAATGATAGTTAAAGTCAGAAATCAGTTATAGTTGTGTGTGGGTTGCTAGGGACTAATTCTACTGCAGTTTTTGGGAGTTATGACCTGACCATGTACTCAAGAAATGATAATAGTCAGCCCCAGAGGTTCAAGAAGAATTATAATGTTCAATGTGAATTATGTAAACTGAAAGGACATAACAAATAAAACTGCTACATGATAGTGGGATACCCAGCAGATTTCAAGTTCAAAAAGAAAAGACCTGGAGTTCACTATCCTAATAAGTGCAAATGCAGTAAATATATTCACAGATGTCTCTCAGACTAGCCAGAGTAATACAACACCACCTATGGCATTCAACTATAGACAGAACACAAATGTGTTAGAACAGAATATAAGTAACAATTACACTCAAAACTCAAGTTCATATGGGCAATCATTAGAAAATGCTGCAAACCAGTTAGAAAACTATACATTTACCAAGGATCAATATGATCAATTGTGAAGATGTTAAACAAGATTTCCATTCCTGCGCCAGACAAGTCTACAACAAACCTAACAGGTACTCCTAAAGAATTATTAGTTTCTAATGAGAGTCATGAGTGTATTATAGATACTGGAGCTACAAATCATATGATTTCTGATATTGACATGTTAAATAAATCCTCAATAACTGAAATTAAAAAACCAAAGAAAGTTTTCTTACCAATTGGAGATATAACTTAGGTCACTCACACAGGTGCTAGTTCTATATCAGATAGGAATACAATCACAAATGTATTTCATGTACCACAATTTAAATTTAATCTACTATCTGTGTCTAAGGCCACAAAGGAGCTAAAATGCTCAGCAACATTTTCCCCTGATTTTTGCTTCTTCCAGGATCTCTTCACTGGGAGGGTGAGGGAGATTGGTAAGGAAGAAGATGGACTCTACATTTTACTAAGATAAATAATGGAGAAGAATAAGATGATTGCATTAGCAGTCTCAAAATTTGGATCAAATTTAGACAAGCAGCTAGATGTGGGTCTTTGGCATAAGAGACTTGGCCACATGTCTACTATAGTATTACAGAAAGTATTACCTATTAGTTTACAATTTTTAAAGCAAGGATTAGCAAATGTACTGTATGTCCTTGTGCTAAACAAACTAGTCTGCCTTTTCATTGTAGCAGCATTAAAAGTACTTACTGCTTTAACATGATTCATGCAGATTTGTGTGGACCTTACAAAGTAACTACATTTGATGGCAATAGCTATTTTCTTACAATAGCTGATGATTACTCTCGAATGACTTGGATATTTTTATAAGCAAAAGTCTAATGTATTTCTTTCATTACAGTATTTCTTCAATTATGTTAAAAATCAATTGATAAAACAGTGAAAATTGTCAGAATTGATAATGGCACAGAATTTATAAATTCAATATATGATACTCTATTCAAGAATTTAGAAATTACACATCACAGAACTTGTGCCTATACCCCTCAACAGAATGGGGTAGCTGAGAGGAAACATAAGAATATACTAAAAGACACTAGATCTCTTAGATTTCAAGCTCAAATTCCCATCAAATACTGGGGTCATTGTGTGTTAGCAGCAATTTATTTGATAAATAGAATGCCTTAGTTCAGTCATAGGAAATATGACTCCTAATGAAAAGTTATATCTGAAAAAACCTTCGGTAAGACATCTTAGAGTGTTAGGATGCTTGTGTTTTACAAAGATTGTGCAGGTACATGGCAAGCTTATGCCAAGAGCTAAGAAAGCTATACATATTGGTTATTCAGAAGTTCAAAAAGGGTACATTTTATTTGATATTATTAATCAATCATTTTTTGTTAACAATTATGTAACATTTAGGGAAGACATATTCCCTTTCAGTTATAGAAACACAAGTGCAGCAGAATCACTGTTTGTAGATCCTACACTACATACTGAAATAACACTGGATGTTATCCCTCAAACAGTCTTGTAGATACTACATAAGAACAACATAATCAAGAATATGAAATATTTGCAACACAAGAATCATCAGCAACAAATACAAATATACCTTCTTCACTAGTCACAGATGTTCAATCACCTTCTCAACAATCAGAACAAACAACTACAGAACAACAAATACAAGAACAGGTTCAACCTCCACAACTGGCTATCAGAAAATCAACAAGAGACAAAAATCCACCAATATGGATGAGAGATTTTGTATCTATGAACATTCATAGAGATAAGCCTTATGCAATAAACAAGTACCTAGGATATGATCAACTATCATCCAAATATCAAGCCAACATGAGTGTTTTCTCATCTATCATTGAGCCTACAAACTATTCAGAAGTAGTGAAAGATCCTAGGTGGGTGGAAGAAATGAATGAAGAAATAAAGGCATTGAAAAACAATAACACCTAGATGTTGTTGCACTGCCAGAAGGTAAGAAACCTATAGGGTGTAAATAAATTTACAAAGTCATTAAGGCTATATTAGTAGCAAAGGGGTACAGTAAAAAGGAAAGAATTGATTACCAAGAGACATTTTCACCTGTTGAAAATGGTGATATTCAGAACTATTTTAGCCTTAGCAGCAGCAAAACAGTGGCATATACACCAAATGGATGTGTAAATACCTTTCTCCAAGAAGATCTTCATGATGAAATTTACATAGATTTACCTCAAGGATTCTCAAGTCAGGGAGAGAATAAATTAGTATGTAGACTTATAAAATCCTTGTATGGCCTAAACAAGCACCAAGCCAATGGAATGCAAAACTATATGAAGCTTTACTAAACTTTCAGTTCAAACAGAGTCAATTTGATCATTATCTATTTATCAAAAGGACAAGTGAGGGATGTGTAATGGTGTTAGTTTTTGTTGATGATATGTTAATCACAGGAGATAGCTTGAAGCTAATTAAAGAAACCAAACAGTCACTGCAGAAAGCCTTCAAGATGAAAGACCTGGGAGAATTAAAATATTTCTTAGGTATTGAATT
Organism: Nicotiana paniculata; assembly: GCA_005239505.1. NCBI lineage: Eukaryota > Viridiplantae > Streptophyta > Magnoliopsida > Solanales > Solanaceae > Nicotiana > Nicotiana paniculata. The sequence continues at coordinate 11,671 of MDKI01173417.1, forward strand.
TGCAAGGTCAAAACATAGGATCATTATGCATCAAAGGAAATATGCATTAGACCTTATATCTGAAGCTGGATTATCAGCAGCTAAACCTGCAGTAACTCCTATAGACACCAACATGAAGCTCACATAAAAATGTATGATGAACATATTGGAAAGGCTGTCAAATCAGAAGAAGATCCTCTCACTAAGCAACAAGCTTATCAAAGAATCCTTGGAAAACTGTTATATCTAACTGTAACAAGACCTCACATATCGTTTGGTGTTCAAACACTCAGTCAATTTCTTCAACAACCCAAGAAATCCTATATGGATGCAACATTGTGGGTTGTAAGATACATAAAGAACCAGCCAGGACAAGAAATACTATTGTCAAGCAAATCTAGCAACACAATTACTACATACTGTGATGCAGATTGGGCATCTTTCCCTCTTACCAGAAGATCAATAACAAGTTTTCTAATTAAGATAGGTGATTCCCTAGCTTCCTGGAAATCTAAGAAACATACCACAGTGTCTAAGAGCTCTGCAGAAGCTGAATACAGAAGCTTAGCAACTAGTATAGTAGAATGAATTTGGCTCATTGAATTATTGAAAGAAGTAGATGCAGATATCAAGCTACCAGTTGAGATATACAGTGACAGTAAAGCAGCCATTCAAATAGCTGCAAATCCTGTATATCATGAAAGGACCAAACACAGAGAAATAGATTGCTACTTTGTAAGAGAAAGAATTCAACAAGGTGTAGTAAAAGTTCAACATGAATACCTAAACTCCAAGCTAGGTATTTTAAACATCTTCACACTACCTAGCTTGAGGGGGAGTGTTAAAGTATAAAGGTTAGTTAAGTAATTTCTCATTAGGTTGTTAGTTTTTAGGTTAGTTAGGATTATCAGTTAAGTAAGTAGTTAGTTAAGATTAGTAAGTTAGTTATTTATTACTATTCAAGCTAACTTCTAGTCATTATGTAAATACACAATTTTATTTCAATAAAACACACAATCTCTTATTCTACCTTACTCCTTCTGTACTTCATTTCTCGATCTCTATTTCATCTTTCTTTTTCATTGAATTACATCATAAAGGGAGTGCGTGATGGTTTTGAGGTGGTGATCGCGCAAGGACTATATGATTGTGATTGTGCGATGATGACCAAAGATATTGTTATACCGTAGTTGCCGGTAGTAGATGTTGTTGATTGTGGGCTTAGTTCTTGATATAGTTGTTGGTGGCGGTTGCATAAGTTGAATTGTAATAGTGAGTTTTTGGCGGAGGTGGTGACCGATGGTAATGGTCGGGGTGGAGGTGTTCAACAAATGGTGGTTACGAGATGGAAGTGATTGGAAATGATGGTTTCTAGTGATGAAAGTGCTCGTTTTGACTTTTTGATTTTTTATTATGTTGAATTCCCACATCAGTTGTGGGGATGAGAATTAAACTCTTTACATGATCTTGGGAAATTCTCACCACATGAGATAGCTTTTGGAGCTGAGTTAGACCCAAAGTCTATTTATTTATAATGGTATTAGATCACTAAGTATAAATAACATTGAGTAAACACCCATTGGAACCATCCCAATGCTTTATTTTAATTAAATTTTCAGATTTTTCTTCTGTATTGGGGGTTCGATGCCTTGGGAAGATCCCTAAATAAACCGTTCCCAGTCGGTTCCCCGAAAGACATGTGGAAACCCGCTCTCACTTCTGGAGTAGCGCAAGTAGTCTAAGGACAACCGGCATATTGGGGACTAGGACCTTCATGCTAGTCTTCAGAGCCAATCCTTTTCCGAAAGTTATGGATCTATTTTGGTTACTTATATTTCATACATTATTCCATCATCCAACAACCATTCACCTTGGAGATCTGTAATTATGAGTACGACCTGACGTGAATGACACTCGGTCCTTCAAATTTTCTGGGCTGTCGGGCATGTACGGGACACCACCAAAAGTACGGTTCTCTTCCAGCCGCTGGACCCTACATCTGATTAAAAAATGAACTTTGAGCCTAACACAACCATTAAATATATCTCATGAAGTGAATTGTTGTTAGACCCCATGTTTTCTTACGTAAACATACGTCACAAGTCAATTAATATAAACTCAAAAATGAGATCATCTGTAAAAGTACATAAAGTAAGTTAACATGTTAACTTGGAGGATATACATAAATAAGACCATGAACTGCAAGTACCAAGAGGGTTGGAAGGTTTAGAAGCTAAACGAATTAAAGAAAATAAGTTTCGTCGAAAGTCGACAAGTTGGGAATGTTATAACATATACTTTTGGAGTGAGACTAGGGTGATCAACATGATAAGGAGGTTATGTTATGAGTTATTTTAGTCATATGATACTCTTTTGCTATGTTTTGAAGTCAAGCGGTTATGGACCAAAAGTTGGCAAAGGTCATCACAAGTTATATTCATAAATGCGCTGAAAATTAGGTCAATGTATCTGAGTTTTCTGCCAATGTACTTGGAATTACGGGATTATCAACATATCAAATTGAAGATATACGAGTCTAGTTTCTAACGCATTAAAACATTTATGGATACGACATCAGAGTAGAGATGTATTCCTATATTCGTGAGACTGCACAAGCAGCTCCCTTGGAACCCACAAAGTCGGTGGAAAAGTCCAGCTCCTATTTAAGTCAAATTTAACTCATTTTAACTAAATTTTCTAGCCCAAAAACAGTTCCTAAACCCTCCTAGATGCTCTCCAAGAGATACTCTATGATTCTAGAGTGAATACCAAAGATAAAATTATGAAACCAATGATAGAAATCCCGTGGTGCTTGCTAGATCGTAGTTCTTCATCTTGTGGCTATTTTGGAGGATTTTTCCAAGTGAAGTAACCCCAGGTTTCGAGATTTTCTTATTGATTAAGGTAATAATCAGTCCCTCCTTCATATATATTAGAGTTTCAAGGAGAACTACAATTGTTTACACACCAACTTGAACACCAAAAGTTGATTCAAAAAGAGAATACAACACCTATAATGTTATGGTGTCATTGAGGAAAGTTGTGGACTGTGTTTGGATGAAATTTTGTGTTTTTTGTACTAGTTAAAGTGAGTATAATAGCCTACTAAATATTCTTGAAGTTGTTTGTGTGTTGGTTGCATTATTTGAGAATAATACTACAAGAGAAGTGTTGAAATAGTTTGAGATCTTATTATTTTGCCTGGACTATTTTGGAAAGGTTGTTTCCATGAACTTTAAATGGTTGGAAAACTTGGAAATGAATTTATTATGATGTTTTTACTATAAATATATTATCTACATGTGGAGATTGATGTTGGTACTAAGAATATGAAGAGAAAGGACATCATAACAATGTAAAGTTGTACTTGTTGTTGTTGTTGGATTGTTGGGATATTTGAGGGTGAATAGGAGGTTAGAAGTCCTCCTATTGTACTTAATATCATGCTGGGTATGCTATTAATTTAATGAGTGAATGGCTTTGGGGTTAAAGGGTTGAAAAGGGATTTAATCCGAGCTTTCCGTTCGTCGTGTTAAATAGTAGTTTCGTTGGTGATGTTTATGCACTTTTTGTTGTGTAGCTTGATTTGTGTTGTGGTGATGAAAGTATATAGATGAAGGTTGTATGGGTTCTTGTTGGTTTAAGACTTGGGAAATCAAGAAAAAAAGGGGAGATGCCGCCCTTTTTAATATAAATAATTTTGTCGTTCGTTGTACGATAGTTGCACCTTTCGTAGCTTAACAATGCATTATTATCATTGCTGTAGATTGATGTGCGACGAGACGAGTTCAACATGGTTACTGGAAAGAGTGTGATAAGGTATATTACGGCTAAAACTTCCTTCATTTTGTCATGATCTCATAACTATATATGTTTGATAACGAGACATAAAGAGAAGTTAGTGCTCCTGAATTTATATACATTATCCTTCTCTCATAAGTTGCAGTGTTCTCCCTTATCGGGACTTTATACTCAATTAAGTATTGTATTCTTCTAGTTAAGAGAGAATATGGTCTATATATATATATATATATATATATATATATATATATATATATATATTTATACAGTATTACAATATTTTCACCACCATCGAGCGTTAATCGATGGTCAGGCCCCTATTGGGAAGTATTACAATATTTTCATCACCATCGAGCTATAATCGGTGGGCAGGTCCTTATTAGGCAACCTCAGATCAGATGGTAAGTTATATACCAAGCCTATTGTGGTCGAGCGCCTATGTGCGATCCTAGAATGGCCGACATACAAATCCTAGTATGGTCGAGCGGCTATGAGCGAGCCTACTACCGCAGAGCAGTTACACATACCGAGCCTTATGAGGCCGGACAACTATTTTACTTACTATATAGAGAGAGTTGAGTCAGTATCAACATGTAAGCATATCTTTATATTATCTTTGACTCCCAGTTACTTTAAGTTATTATTTATCAGCTCAGTTTCAGTTTTCTGTTATTCTTTTGCCTTACATACTCGGTACATTATTTCATACGGAGGTCCCTTTTACCGGGGATGTACGTCCTGATAGACAGCTGGATAAACCTTCCCAGTAGATAGAGTCAAACATCATATTGGTTGGTAAGCTCCACTTCCTCAGAGTTACCAGGTCTAGACCTTCGTTGGGTGGGTAGGTCGAGGCCCTGTACCGACCATGATATAGTTCATCTATCTTTAGAGGATTGTAGATGTGCACTGTATATTTTGTATATCAGTATTATGGCCTTGCCATCCTTGTGTACATGTTCAGTTTGGTATTGCTGGCTGTAGATGTTCACGACGGCCTCGTCGGTCTGCAGAGTTATGTATATGAGCTTTTGGTTATGTTTACCCCCAGATAAGAGAGATCTTATTTTTAGATATTTAGAATATGGCCTTGTCGGCCTTGATTGGTATTGACAGCTTGCAGGTAGGCTTCGTCGGTCTAAATTGAGGGTTATCCCTCAAGAATTCACAGTTACAGAGTGGTACACTCGTACCGAGTATGGCATCGGGTGCTGGTCATGCCTCCCCAGTTTTGGGGTGTGACATATGTCACCATCCAAAATCCCACCAAAGGATGTAATAGCGCCTAAATTGCTCTCTAGGCAAGCTAACACCCAACAACCACAATAGAATCTAATTATTAATCCATTAAGTGTTTCATGATATAAGTCACAGTGCAGATTGAATCCTCAAGTCAATAGCATAAGGACAAAACCAAAGAGATGTTCTAAACACAGCCACAATTGTCTAATAAATTTCCAAAACCTAGTGTCATTACGTCATGAGCATCTAGTAAGAGTAACTAATATCAACCGAACAGATATATATGTCCGAAAAAGAGTATAAATATAGAAATAGATGAGTGGGGAATAGGGACTCCATATTTGCGGATTGAATCTAGTATAATAGCTCACGTGAAGTCTCCAATAAAATACTCTTACTCAGCTCAATGGTATCACAAATACCAGTTTCAGAACCCCCACAAAATGTGTAGAAGTATAGTATGAGTATAAAACCACGATACTCAATAAGTATCAAGTCTAGCCTCAAAGAAGTAGCGGTGAGGGGTCGGCTCCGACACTTACTAATAGCTCAATAAGCATATGAAGCATAAATATGACATGGAATAAGGTATGATATCATCAATGGGTCTATCAATAGAAACATAGTACAACTGGAATTTAGACATGCTTTTCAAACAAAGAGGTTGAGTACAATATCAATTATCATAATTCTTTTAAAAATCATGATATTAGTCAATTAACTTATATATATATATATATATATATATATATATATCATTGCCCGTGCATAGCACTGGCAGGATACTGTAAAACTTGGAATTATTATTTACAATTAACTTTGTTATTCTACGAAAATGCAAAAGAGAAATTTTGAGGCATCATTGAAAATTTGCACAGTTTTAACATACATAAGAATATTATTTTCATACTCTATTTTTTATATGTTGATAAAGATAACACACTCTACTTCGCAAGTGACACAATCTTTACATCCATGAGAGTACTATTTACATATTAACAGAGGATGAAACATTCTACGTAGTCATTCCAAACGGTGATTCGTCCTTCATTTTGTGATTGTTCGTTATTGCAATATGGATAAAAATATTGACATCTGCAGAATTATGAAAACAAAGATCAAATTTCAGAACCTACATAACATAATGTACTAATTAATATGACAATATTACTACCAACCCATCTTTTTAAAGCATGTTGTTCAGTCTAGAAATGAAATCTAACTACCTGAGAAATCATGCATTAATCAAAAAAAAGGTCTCGGTAGGTGATAACTAGAGACTCCTACCTATTATTTACTCTCGTTTTCTTAGGTTTTGAGACGAATTTGACTAAAATACTCCCAAGATTTGATGCAAGTTGTTTAAATTGCAGGAATTGAGTTGAATGGGAGAGATTGACTTAAAATGACTCAAAGAGGAGCAAAAACTTGCATTGTCCCAGAACCCAGCAAAAACGCGGTCAGCGCCAATATTCCGCTGCAGCGGAATTCCATCCGCTGCCCCGTTGCAAAACATCAAAGAGCAGGTTTTAAGGCAAGTTGAACCGATGACCGCGCTGCAATTTTGCTGCAACATTTTCTCTACCGCTGCAGTGTTCAAAATAATGCTGGGAGCATTTTCCAAACATCAAAAAGTCAACAACTTGGAGTTTGCACACTAACGCGGTCAGCGGTATTACTCCGCTGCCGTATTTTCAGGGACCGCTGTGGCGCTACATTATTTCGCCGGGCGCGTAATGGAGTTCCAGAGAATGTACAAATCCAGAAATGCTGCATCGGTCATTATTCCACTGTAGCGGAAGCTATCCGCTGGAGCACTCAGAATTCCGCTGGAAGCGAAATCTCCTTAGGAGAAATTCTGTCCAATATTTTTAGACTAGTATAATACATCTTTTTCTCATTTTTAGGGTATCAGATGTTAGAGGGAGCACGTGAACAATATTTTTATTCCATTTTGAGCAATTTTAGCTTAGATCTTACAATATTTCTTAGATTTCCCTTCTTGTAATCAACATTTATGGGTTCAATTTCATCATCTATTTTAGTTTCTTCTTTAAATATGAGTAGCCAGACCCTCAAGCTAGGGCTGTGACCCAACCTAGTGTGGGTAGCTAACGGGTCTTCTATTTTGAGGATAAATTTGTGATTGGGTATTTGTTTTTAGTCTAATTTATGCTTAATTCTCAGATTTAGTGGTTACAAACACATTCATGACTAGGGTTATTCTTGAGAGAGATGACCCAAGTCTAAGTAATTAGGATAACAAGGTATTGGGGTGAAATCAAGAGATTGATAGCCCCAATAAAAGGGTGGATACTAGGGATAGTTACACCAGACTTGAGCCATTTCATTTGATTTGTTGAACACCCAATTGAGCTTGAGAAGGCAAATTCGAGCAAAGTCTCCCAAATTACTGAGAGGTATTAGGTGAGTAATTTAGTATGAGGTTATGTCATTCACCCACAATTCACAAGGTTATCCTCAATTTTAGACTCCATTAGTCACTCGCCTAGGAGTAAGTCGCAATCCTAGTGCTTTTAATTACTTGAGAAAAATACACAAAAAGATCATAGATAACTAGACAATAGTCCTTCTTAGTATTAACTTTAGTATAAATACAAAACCTCTTATGTTGAGAAGTGCAATTAAGAACTTGAAACACCACTAGGTTAAGTAGAAATTCAACTCCCATATACATAACTCCCTGTGGATATCAATCCCGACCCAGTCGGGTAAAAGCTGCTTCGACCCCTTCTTTGTTACTTATTAGTGGTATAGGTGGGCACTGATCACTTTTTGGCGCCGTTGCCGGGGATTTATAACGGTGTTGACTATCTATTTGAGTAGTGGTGCAGATTGTTTTTCTTTCCTTCTTTTTGTTAACTTGTGTGTTTCAATTAATACAGGTACTTATGGCTAATCCTTTGAAAAATATTATACCGGGGGAGGAGGTAGTTGATCTTGGGGAATATGAGTTACATCAACCTCCACCTAAAAGATGGGACCGACAGGCCAATCCCAATGATAATATTCCAGACCCTCCACCGCCACCTCCCAGAGTTGCTCCGAGGGTGCTTCCGAACGAGAGGTATGCCAGTGCAATTGTCCCACCCAGAATCCGGGTGGGAAACTTTCAAATCACTAATGTCATGTTGACACTCCTGGAGCAACATAGGTATTTCACGGGAGCTCCCCATCAAAATGCCTACAAGCACTTAAAAGGTTTTGTGGACACATGTTGGGGGAGCAAGCAAACCAATGTATCGAAGGATGCCTTGAGGCTCAGATTATTTCCTTTCTCTCTCTGAGGGAAGACGTTGTATTGGCTTGAACGACTCCCCAATCATTCAATCTCTACATGCGATGAATTAGCGGATAAGTTCATTGCCAAAATTTTCTCCCTCGGGCACATGGCAGCTTTAAGAGACGAGATATTGACATTCAAGCAAGAGCCGGATGAGCCCCTTCATGAGATTTGGGAACGCTAAAGAACTATGGTCAAATAGTGTCCGAACAATGACATGACCGAGGCCATGATACAACATACTTTCTACCGAGGCATCGATACCACCAATCAGTGTGTGGTCAACCAACTTGCTGGGGGAAACTTTATAAAGTTATCTTACAATGAAGCATGTGACATCTTGGATGAAATGGCTGACACTTCGTCATCATGGCAGAGTCGGGAAAATGTGCCCCAGGGTGATCCAAGTGTGATAAATCTCCACAAAGAGCTTCAAGATGATTGGAAAGAAATTTCTGAGCTTACCATCACCATGAATCAACTTGCTAAGGCGCAACTTCAACAAATACAAGGGTCGAAGCAAGTGCATGCTATGGAGGGGGTAAATCTTTTGGTTAACAAGCGAAGACCTCGTGGAAATCAAATGCCAAACAACAATGACTAATGTGACCAAGGAGTGAGTGGTACAATCAAGAGAATTCCTATGATGAGAAAAATGAAGATGTAATATATACCAACAATTTTCAAGGGCAAAGGAACAATCAAGGGAACAACCAAAATTGGAACAATCAAAGGCAAGGTAATTGGAACAACAATAATAACTCAAGCAATTGTGGGAACAACAATCAACAATTGGGAGGCAACAACAACAATTTGAGCAGTAACAACAATAACAATTGGGGTGGAAATGGAAATCGAGGGTCGGGCTTTCAAAGGCCCCCGATGTATCAACAACCCAACAATCCACCCCCATATCAATCGCAAGGCCAAAGTTCCTCAAGCAATGACATGGGTCGGATTGAGCAAATGTTAAAACAAATGATGGAAGGCAATGCGGATTCGGATGCACAAATTACCTCCCATACTACCTCCATCCGAAACCTTGAAGTCCAAATGGGAAAAATCTCACAAGCCTTGAACACACGCCCAAAGGGGGAACTACCTAGTGACACGGTGGTAAACCCTAAGGGTGGGAACAACAACAACAATACCGGCCATGCAATGGCGGTGACCACAAGGAGTGGTCGAGGCAGTGAGGCTAGTTCTTCAAAGCAAAAGAGAGTTGTTAGTGATGATGATGACTTGCAACAAGATGAGGTTCCTATTGAGGTTGCAAATGTGGTTGAAGATCCGGGAATAATGAAGTGAGGGTTGACATCAATGCCAACGAGGAGGAATCACAAAATGACGTGAACCCGTCTAGGGAACACGTAATTGACATACCCTAGCCGGTTGTTTCAAAAGCCAAGGCTCCATTGCATAGACCTCCTTCTCCTTATCCTCAAAGACTGGCTAAGCAAAATATGGAGAATCAATTCAAGAAATTCATATATATGATGAAGAACTTGTCCATCAAGGTACCATTAGTTGAGGCTCTTGAACAAATGCCCGGGTATGCCAAGTTTATGAAAGACTTGGTCACAAAGAAGAGATCAATGGAGTGCGAGACAATCAAGATGACCACCAAGTGGGTGCAATTATGCACTCAATGGCACCCAAACTAGAAGATCCTGGAGCATTCACTATTCCTTGCACTATTGGTAGTGTGGATTTTGCCAAGGCATTTTGTGACTTGGGTGCTAGTATCAACTTAATGACTTACTCTATTTTTAAAACCTTAGGAATTGGTCAACCTAGGGAAAATTCTATATGACTTTAAATGGCGGATCGAACTATGAAGCGACCTTTGGGAATCATTGATGATGTTTTGGTATGAGTTGACAAATTTATCTTTCCTGCGGACTTTGTGATATTGGATTGTGAGGTAGATTATGAAGTTCCAATCATCTTGGAAAGACCTTTCCTTGCTACGGGGAAGGACTTGGTAGATGTGGAGGCCGGTGAGCTCACCTTCCGGGTGTGCGATGAAAATGTCGTTTTCCACGTTTGTAAGTCAATGCAGCAACCCAATAGCACAGAGGTGTGTTCTTTTTTGGACCTTGTCATCGAGATCATAATTGATGAAACAAGCTCAATGATCAATGTTGAGGACCTCGTGGAAGCAGTTTTATTAAATCATGATGGTATTGTGGTGGATGGGTTGATCGAATGTGCCAATACATTGCAAGGCATGGGTTCTTATTCTTATGGTCCTCGCAAGATATCTTTGGACTTGGAAAATTGGAAAACTCCTCCGACAAAGCCCTCAATAGAGGATCCACCTACCTTGGAGTTGAAGCCCCTTCCACCACACCTCAGGTATGAATTTTTGGGTCCTTCTCGTTCTTTACCTGTTATACTTTCTTCTTGCCTAACCCAATTGCAGGTGGATTCTACACTCAAAGTGCTCCAAAGGAGAAAGAAGGCCATAGGTTGGACTCTTGATGATATTCGGGGAATAAGCCCCGCCTTCTGTATGCACAAAATAATTCTTGAAGATGGTACAAAGCCCTCCGTAGAACACCAATGGAGGTTGAATGAGGCAATGCAGGAGGTAGTCAAAAAGGATATAATCAAGTGGCTCGATGCTGGGGTCATCTAGCTAATCTCCGACATTGCTTGGACTTCTCCAGCCCAATGTGTTCCTAAAAAAGGTGGCATGACAGTGGTGCAGAATGACAAAAATGAGCTTATTCTCACTAGGACCGTGACTGGTTGGAGGGTTTGTATGGATTACCGCAAATTGAACAAGGTGACTCGAAAGGATCACTTCCCTTTCTATTCTTGGACAGATGCTTGGCAGACTTGCTGGGAGAGCTTTCTATTGTTTCTCGGACAGGTATTCAGGCTACAATCAAATCTTGATAGCTCCAGAAGATCAGGAAAAGACAACCTTCACCTGTCCCTACGGGACATTTTTTTTTCAAGGATGCCATTCGGTTTGTGCAATGCACCTACCACATTCCAGCGGTGCATGATGGCAATTTTCACCGATATGGTTGAAGATTTCTTGGAGGTGTTCATGGACGACTTCAGCGTGGTCGGGGATTCTTTTGAGGAATGTTTGCATAATCTTGATAAAGTCCTCGCCCGATGTGAAGAAACCGACCTTATTTTGAATTGGGAAAAATGCCATTTCATGGTCGAGGAGGGCATAGTTCTCGGCCGCAAAATTTCAAGAGATGGAATTGAAGTGGATAAAGCCAAGATCGAGGTTATTTCCAAGTTGCCTCCTCCAACCTCGATGAAGGGAGTCCGTAGTTACCTTGGGCATTCGGGATTTTACCGAGATTCATTAAAATTTTTTCAAAGGTGGTAAATCTTCTATGCAAGCTATTGGAGAAAGATGCCAAGTTCGAGTTCAATAAAGAGTGTATGAAAGCATTTGAGTTATTGAAGCAAAAGCTAACTACCACTCCAATTATCATTGTGCCAAATTGGAGCTCTCCTTTCGAGCTCATGTGTGACTCAAGTGACGTGGCGGTGGGTGCGGTCTTGGGCCAACGGGTAAACAAAATATTTCACCCCATTTATTATGCAAGCAAAACCATGAATTCCGCCCAAATGAACTACACCGTCATCGAAAAGGAATTGTTGGCTATTGTCTTTGCAATGGAGAAATTTAGGCCCTACCTTATGTGCACCAAGGTTATAGTGCACACCGATCATGTGGCACTTCGGTACTTAATGACAAAGAAAGATTCAAAAGCTTGGATTATGATGTGGGTCTTATTGCTTCAAGAGTTTGATCTAGAAATTGTTGACAAAAAAGGGAGCGAGAATCAAGTTGCCGATCATCTATCTCGGTTGGAAGAGCAAGGAAGTCCAAGTGATGTCCTTGAGATCAATGACACCTTTTCGGATGAGCAGCTTCTCTCTGTATCTATGCATGATATGCCATGTGTTGTGGACATCGCCAATTTTCTTGTCACCAGTGTTGTCCCGTTTGAGCTCTCTTCTAACCAAAGGAAGAAACTTAGATGGGAAAACTTGGATTACTATTGGGATGAGCCGTATTTATTCAAAATATGCAATGATGGAGTCATTCGGCGTTATGTCTCCGAAGAAGAACAAAGGTCAATCCTTGAATCTTTCCATTCCTCACCCTACTACGATCATCATGGTGGGGCAAGGAAAACTTCAAAAGTCTTGAGTTGTGGGTTTTATTGGCCAACTTTGTACAAGGATGCAAGCGAAATGGTAAAGAGGTGTGATGAATATCAAAGAGCGAGCGGCATATCAAAGAAGGATGAAATGCCCCTCACAACGATACTTGAGGTTGATATATTTGATGATGGGCCCGTTTGTTAGCTCGTATGGAAACACCTACATTCTCGTAGCGGTGGATTATGTCTCAAAATGGGTTGAAGTCGTGGCTTTACCCAATAATGAAGCCCAGATTGGTTGGTTTTCTTAAGAAGAACATTTTCACAAGATTTGGGACATCCCGTGCCATCAAAAGTGACGGGGATCTCATTATTGCAATCGTGCTTTTGATTCATTTCTTGCCAAGTATGGGGTAAATCACAAAGTGTCCACTCCGTACCATCCTCAAGCTAGTGGGAAAGTTGAAGTTTCTAATCAGGAAATCAAGAACATTTTGGCCAAGACCATGAATGCAAATAGAACCGATTGGTCTAGAAAGATTGATGATGCTCTTTGGGCATATAGGACTTACTTCAAAACCCCAACCGGTATATCTCCATACCGGTTGGTGTATGGCAAAGCATGTCATCTACCAGTGGAGTTGGAGCACAAGGAACTTTGGCTTTAATGAAGTTGAACTTTGATTGGGACACATCTTCGTATCTTCGTGTTGATCATCTTAATGAGCTTGATGAGTTTAGATTCGATGCCTATGCAAGCTCTTCTTTGTACAAGGATAAAATGAAGTATTTGCATGACAAGTATGCTAAGGACCGAGAATTCAAAGTGGGAGACTTGGTTCTACTTTTCAATTCAAGACTTCGTCTCTTCCCGGGCAAACTCAAGTCAAAGTGGAATGGTCCATTCGAGGTGGTGTTGGTTACACCCTTTGGTTCCCTTGATCTAAAAAACAAGAATGGTGAAATTTTTCGTGTGAATGGGAATTGGGTCAAACACTACTTAGGTTAATTTGAAGATAGCCACGTGGTGGCTTTGCTGAAATTCAATTGAACATGGTAACATGCGTCGTGTCGCGACGTTAAATCATGTGCTTCTTGGGAGGCAACCCAAGTGTTTTCTTTTCTTTATTTTTGTTTGTTTTTATTTGAATAGATTTTCTGTGAGCTAGACTGTTTGTGAAGTTGGTGTAGGATTTGGTGGATGCAGTGCAGGAACAAGTCTAGAAAAACTGGGCCAACTGGAAAAATCCTCTGCAACGGTCACCAACCGCTGCATCGAAAATCTTCAACTGACAGCGGTCCAAACGATCCCAAAATGTGAACTCTCTGAATCTCAAACCGTTGCAGCGAACAATATTCCGCTGACAGCGGTGGGATTCTGCTGCATCGGTAAAATTCCGGTGACAGCGGTAAGGATAATTGCCCAGCACTTTCAAAGTGAAAAATGCGCGGTCAGCGGTAAAATTTCGCTGCCGCGCTAGTTAAGTTGGTGGGGTCCCACAAGCTCAGTATAAATCCTAAGGGACCCCCTTCTTTTACCCTATTCCCTCATTTTCTTCCCAGACCTAACATTTTTACTGCTCATAAAATTCACTATTCATCCAAGACCATTTTTCTCACATCCTAGCATCTTAGATCTTACATCTTCATCTAACAGTGGTATGTGCTCATTAATTGCTTTTAGTTGATAATTTGTTGCTAGTTTTTGTGTGTTTTTCTTTTGTTCTTTTTAATTAGAGTTATTGGAGCCCTAATCCTTAATCATGGTTCACCAATGTGCTCTAACTTGTGGGATAGTGATTTCTGGTTACCTAGGTGGGTATAAGGTTCTTATTCCATGTGTTTCATGTTAAAATTTGCAAAAACTGGTAAAACCCTAGTCTTAATTTAGCTTTCGGTGCGCTAAAATGATGAACTCCGCTGCAGCGGACCAAAATTCCGCTGATATCAAAGTCTTTTAAACTCTAGAATTTGAACTGATGGAATTCTGCAGCAGCGGTTAAAAATCCGCTGACAACGGTGAAGGTTCTGCTACAGCGGACCATTTCCTCGTGGACAACGGTGATGTACTTCTGAGAGTGGGGTAGTTTGATTCCCCTTATTCCGCTGCAGCGGCCAAAAATCCGCTGACAACGGTGGTCTTTCGCTGCAACAGACCAATATTTCACTATCAGTGCTTTAAAAGTTCAGATAAGGGGTCTTCTGAATCCCACACCTCCGCTGCAGCGGTCAAAAATCCGCTAACAGTGTGACCATTACGCTACAGCGGTCAGTTATCCGCTGACGGCGGAATCCTGTGTGCACACTGTCTCAGTCTCTGCATTTGTAATGTCTGTGCTTTCATTGGGTACTTGTGTACCATGTTTTAACAACTATCTTTGACATGTTTCGAGAAAATGGTTAGATCACGAGGAGGAGCAGATACGCAACCCGGGAGGGGTGACCCTTCAACGGGTCGGGGCAAAGGCAAACAACAGGCCCCCTTAGGCCCAACAAAGACTATTGGGAAGAAACAAACCAGAAAAAGGGCAAGCCCCGACCAGTCTGAATCTAGTGAATATGTTCCCTCCCGGGAAGCTTCGGAGGGAATGAGTAGAGCAGCCTTAGTAAAGGCATTATCCTAACCAAGGAGACTTTTCAATGAACCCACCAGCTCAGACTCTTCTGGCGATCTTTCCAGTGGCTGTACACCTCCTGAGGACACCGATGCTGCAGTTCAGTCCACTGCCCCTGCTTCTATAAACCTTTACAGACCAGATGAGGCACCTGATGATGGAAGGGGTGGTGACACCCTAGTATATACCACAGGAATTCTCCAGACCAGGAATCCATTGGGGGTGGTAGGATGATTTGTTTCTGAACCGGCCTACCACAAATTCAGAGAGTGGTGTCCCCAAAGATCTCTTATCCCTGAAAGGCCTTTCATTATCAAGGATCTCCTACCTCTCAACCCTAATGTGAAGAAGCAATTTGATGAAAGGGAGCGGTTGGGTTTCTTCATTAGCAAAGTTGAGGATGCCAATGAGTATGTGGTGAAGGAGTTCTATGCTAATGTGGCCCAAATAAAAAGGGACACATATCTCACCAAGGTCCGAAACAGGAAGATCTTGTATAGTGGCAGGGAATTCAATGACTATGCGGGTTTTGCTAATGAAGATGAGACTCGTTACAATGAGAAAATGGCTTTGGCAGATTTGGCTCATCCGTGGTTGGCCTCAGTTATTGCTATCCCGGGGACTACTCCAGCTTGGTTGGTTGCAGGCTCCACCATCAAAATAAACACACTCAACTTCGAGGCCAAGGGATGTGCCACCTTTGTTTGCAGCCGAATTGACCCCATCCTTCATGACAGTGACATGCCTCTCTCAAGGGCCTTGATTGTGGGAGAAATTATGTATGGCATCCCGATTAATATCGGGAATATCATGTCCATGGTGATTGATCGGATTGTGCAGAGAAATGAAGCCTCCTATCCCTTTCAAAACTTTCTCACTATGTACTTCAGGGACATGGAAGTTGAGGGGAGGGATTTTGATACTACAATGAAGCCATAATGTGCTTTTTCGTGGTATAGTTTGAAGGGTCCAGATAACCCTAAGGCAAAAGGGAAATCCACCACATCTACCGCCCCTGGTACTTCTACTGCTACCGAGCCTTCCGCTGCTACCGAGTGCTCCAGTGCTTCTGACGGGGCCCACTATTGCTGCTGGCCCAGAGTCTTCATCGGGTCCTGCCATGTCCATTCTAGTCCCAGTGCCATCATTTTCTAGTTACCCTCAGACGGCCTTGAGGGTGTCTCAGACTTTAGTTGGTATCAACAACTGGCTGTAGGTAGCTTCCTCTAAGCTCACTGACCTTTCTACCACTGTTGCAGCTCAGTCAGCTCCGGCACAGATTGCACTACCTCCAACTCCGGAGGACACATTGAAGAGCCTGGTTGATAACCAGAAGAAGATCATGGAGACTTTGGATAAGCAAGGGAAGAAGATTCACTATTACGGAAAATATGTGAAGAAGATGAAGAAGTCTCAGGAAGATATGAGGAAGGTTCAGGTGGAGATGCAGACCACTCAAGCTGACTTGAAGAAAGAGGTCGCGAAGCTCATAACGGCAGGAGACATTCCCCTTGACTTTTTGATGGGAGAGCTGGTGCCCACTGACCAGGCAGAACAGGTTCAGGAGCCAGAGCTTCCATCAGCCCCAGTTCGTACAGGAGCCATCCCGCAGACTGATGATATGGAGATTCAGCTTGAGGATCCAATGGGCGAGACCTCCTCACAGCCACAGGACCCTTCTATAGCCACTAGCACTGTGCCTTTTTCTTCTACAATTGATCCTTCCCCCATGCAGACAGAGGCATCATAGGGAGTTTTCTTTTACTCTCTCTCACCCCTTTCCCTTCTCTATATTTTTGGTTATTTAGCATTGAGGACAATGCTATTTCTTATTGGAGGGGTTGGCCTCTATTTGGTATTTGGTGATTCAGACACTTTTACATTTTTTGGGTTGTGATAACTTATAACACTATTTTTCTTTTCCTTATTTACATTTTCGTACCTTTCGTTTGTTTTACTTTTAGCATGTATGTACTCAGTTTCCTCTTTTATGAATATATTCATTCCCCCTTTATGTATATTCATCTTAATACCCTATTATACATATTCATTTCTACTTTTCGTATTTCTACTCTATAACTTCTTCAGTTTTTTCATTTGTAGTTTAACTTATTATTTCATTTAGTAGCTTCTTTTTAAAATTTATAGCTTCTTGTTTACTTTTTGCGCTGTCAATAAGCCCCTAGTTTTCTTAAGGCCACGGTTCTTTCTAGGGATGGAAATTGTGCGAATCGGGTGTTCTTCCCTATGACGGACCGTGTGACGACCTTCTTAAGGGACTGCGTCAGTTTTTAATTTTTGTTTTTGTTTTCTTTTGTTTTGGTAGTAATGAATAAATGTGATTCAAATAAAGCTTCACTTGGCACCAACAGACTTACCATTGACCTCATGGTTAGAGACAAAAGTTACAGATGAGTCTAGTTCTAATTGTGACCCTTAGAGTCTTGAGTTGACTGAAACTGTCGTCAGGTGGTGTATATAGCCATATGTGAGTTTTCAATCTGAACTAAGGTTATTGTGGGCCCTCGACTCGATACTCTTTAAAGATCCTGAGGTTTGAGAGGTAAGGTTTGAATTTCATATCCCGAGTGCCGTGCCAAAAAGTCTAGAACTTTCCCCACATGTGTTTCTAGGCGAAATCTTAAGTTAGCTCGACTTGTGAAATGATCATAGGCCTTCCTTGATTCCCTGTTGAAATGGAAAGACTTCCATTTCCCACCTTGACAAGATCCCTAGACAACCCCTTTTGAGCCTAAGCCTATCTGTTCAAAAAACACATTACAAACCTTCATCCATTCTCCAATTACCCTCTCTTGGCACCGATTCTTTCCTTGAGCACTCATGCTGAATAATAGTCAAAATCATATGTTTGGGGGAGAGACGAGGAAAAGCATATTGATGAAAGGAATTGTAAGAAAAGAAAAGGCCAAAGAAAAGGTTGAAAAGCAAAACAAGCCAAAAAAAAAAGCAAAGGGTTGAAAGGAATCAATAAAGCAAAGTTGAAAAGGCTTGGAATGATGAAAAAGAAAGAAAAGGGGAGAAATGTGAGCTCCAAGTAAAAGAAAGAGCGACAATGAGTCTATCTAAGTCCCCAAGGAAGAGTGTATGACTCAAAGAGTCAAGAAAAACATGAGCCGAAATGTGAAAAATTGGAGTGCTTAAGGAGAGATGTTCTATCATAGTTCATCATGACCAAATTTGATCCAAAAAGCCTCTATTACATCCCGACAAAGACCTATAGGATCTCAAGTTGAGTGAACTTACATTAGTGGTGATTTACGCGAGAGGCACGCCTATGGTACTTAAAGCCGTACTTGAGGCATTCTTTTGAGAGTCAAGAGAGCACCACTTGATAATCCCAATTCTGAGAGTTCATTCTATATGGTGAGGTGAGCCCATGGAGAGTAGAGGAAAGAGTCTGGGATCCATAGTGATTTAGGTGAAAGAGAGAAGCTCTTTGACGACTTGAGTCAACTCTTGAAGCTTTGGTGTCACATTAGATCTAGTGAGCTAAGAAAATAATTGCATAATTTTATCAATAGTACATTTTTGTTGAGGGTAATTGTCAGTCCCAATTGAAGCTTGATAAAACACATTTACATGGCTGAAATACTTTTTCTTTTGTTTACGGAGGTGGGAGTTATCTTGTTAGCTTGAGGATAATCAAATACTAAAGTTTGGGGGAGTTGATAACTTGGGATTCGTACCTATTATTTACTCTCGTTTTCTTAGGTTTTGAGGGAATTTGACTAAAATACTCCCAAGATTTGATGCAAGTTGTTTAAAATGCAGGAATTGAGTTAAATTGGATAGATTGACTTAAAATGACTCAAAAGGGAGCAAAAACTTGCATTGTCCCAGAACCCAGCAAAAACGCGGTCAACGCCAATATTTCGTTGCAGCGGTTGTCACTTCGCTACCACATAATTCCATCCACTGCCCCGTTGCAAAACTTCAGAGGGCGGGTTTTTAAGGCAAGTTGAACCGTTGTCCGCTCTACTATTTCATTGCAGCGTTTCCTCTATCGCTGCAATGTTCAAAATAACGCTGGGAGCATTTTCCAAACATCAGAGATTCAACAATTTTGAGTTTGCACACTAACGCGATGTAACGACCCGGTCCGTCGTTACGTATAACCTGCATTATAATTACTGTTATTGAATTGTCATCGGTTGGTTATTCTGTTATTGATGTGTTAGAGTTTATAGTCTTGAAATGGAATGGTTTCAGTGAGAGTCCAATCATTCAGCGTTTAAAAATAGCCTTAAAATGGGAAAAGTCATTTGAGAGTTGACTTATTGGTAAACGACCTCAGAATGCAGATTTTATGGCTTGGATAGCTTCGTTAGGTGATTTGGGACTTAGGAGTGTGTTCAAAATAATTTTATGATGCCCGGTGTAGAATTAGGCTTGAATTGGCGAAAGTTAGTTTTTGGCGATTTTCAGTCGGCAGTGGAAAATAGGATATCGGGGTCGGAATGAAACTATGATAGTTGGAAAAGGTTCACAATGTCATTTTGTATATGTCTGCAAAATTTCAGGTCAATCAGAGTTGTTTTGGATAGTTTCGGCATCATTGGTGGATTTTAGAAAATTGAAAGTTCTTAGACTTGAATCCAATGTGATTTTGGTGTTTTGAAGTTATATTTAGTATTTTGAGAGCGCAAATAAGTTTGAATGATCAAATTTAACGTGTTAGTATGTTTGGTTGGGGTCCCGAGGGGCTCGGGATTGTATTCGGATGGTTAACGGGAAGTTTGGAGTTGAAAAAAAGTGTAGCAAGCAACTGCTGGTTTTCTGGTTACGAATGTAACCGCACCTGCGGAAGAAGGATCGCAGGTGCGGGTACGCAGGTGCAGGGAAGGTTGAAGGTGCGGTTAGGGGACCGCAGGTGTGGAAGTTTGGCCGCAGGTGCGGAAACCCCTGGATAGTATTAAAGTAAACCCTCTGCGACCATAACCCTTTTTACTCCATTTTTTGTACGGACAGAGAGCTTTGGGGGTGATTTTTGAAGAGGAAAATCAGTGTTCTTCATAGGGGTAAGTGTTTTGATCATTAAAACTCGTTTATAGGTGATTATAGAACATAATATCAGCAACTAATTCATGAAAATAAGTAGAAAAAAGGGGTTTAGGGCTTGAGATTATGAGAACTTTGGGGATTGATTTGAGGGGTCAAACGAACTCCGATTTTAGTGTTCTTTATATGTACTGACTCGTGAGATGATGAAGAACATTAAAAAATGCTGAGTTTCAGGACGCGGGCCCGGGGGTTGGGTTTTGACCAATTTCGGGTTTTGAGCTAAATTTGATATTTTTCGATTGGAATTTTTTCCTTAAGCATATATTGATGATAAAAATCTGCACTTGGTAGATTTGGATCCTTCGGAAGTGGATACGAGAGGCAAATGTGTTGCGGAATAGTTTTTGAGCTAGTTTTGAGGTAAGTAATGTCTTTAAATCCTGTCCTGAGGGTATGAAACCCTGGACTATGCACCTTTTCACGAGTTTTGAAATGAAAAAGTTGAAACTTTGGAAACATCTTACCGCTTTAGGAGACTATTGAGTTGATAAACTGACTTTTAAGCCTATGATTAATTAGTTTTATTATATTATGATATGATTTGGGCTGTAAGCCGTGTTTAGGGCCTAGTGCCGATCTGTTTTCCCCTTGGGGGTTGTGTTTACTATATTTTCCTCACCGATATGTTATGATTTTTCACTCGGTCTTTCTCTGATAAATTGTTTTAACACTCAGAGTATTTGATACTATTTATTAAAAAATGAAACACTATTTTGGGTCGAGAACCCGGTATGTTTATGGACTAAGGGAAAATTGAGAGTGTCTGACTGAGTGAGGCTTTCAGGCCTTACATGAGAGGTGACAAGGCTTTCAGGCCTTATATAAGGGGTGAGGAGGCTTTCTGGCCTTATATGATAGGTGAGGAGGGTTTCAGGCCTTACATGAGAGGTGAGGAGGCTTTCAGGCCTTACATGAGAGGTGAGGAGGGTTTCATGCCTTATATGAGGGAGGCTTTCAGGCCTATATTGTGAGGAGACTTTCAGGCCTTATGTTGTTATAGCGCTTGGGCTGTAGGAGCCCCTCCGGAGTCTGTACACACCACCAGTGAGCGCAAGTACCTCTTGAGTGATGATTATTGCCGCCGGGGCTGATACTGAGTGATGATTGATACTGAGTGATTGAGAGAATGCCTGAGAGGAAACTGTTACAAGAAATGATTTTGGCTCGAGGGGCAGATTTATGATTATTTCACTAAGTTTTCGAACTATGATTTACTTCATTTTCAAACTGGTTTTTACTGTGAATTTTTACTGAGATATACTAATATTACACTTGTTTTCAAAGGGTTCTGGAAACGGATTTCGAACTTATTATTTTATGAATACTACATGGTGACTTGGGGTTTTACTGGTTTTGTGAAATTGTGTATATGTACTGTGTGTTTTATAATTCTCAGACTGTGATTTATTTTCATTACTACTGATTGGCGTACTCATAAAGACTCCCTGTGCCTCTCTGCACAGATCCAGGTACCAGTTCGCAGCAGTAGCTGTCCTAGTTCATTGCAGCAGTTCACGGGATTTTGAGGTAGCTGTCCAGCATCCCCAACTTCTCCATTTCCCTTCCTTATTTAGTTTTAGTTTTTGATTCAGAGACATATATTATAGTTTTAGCAGAGTTAGATTTATTTATTCTTAGATGCTCATGACTATTGACTCTAGTCTTGGGAGGTTTTGTTTAGAGTTGTTAGACTATTATTGGGAAGCTAAGACTTAGTTACATTATTCTATGCTATGGTTGCTGCTTATTATAGAAGTATGAACTTTTATAATTGAATAAATGTGTAGTAAGGTGTTGGTCAACTAGCCTAGTTCCAGGATAGGCGCCATCACGGCCTGTTAGGATTTGGGATCGTGACAAGTTGGTATCAGAGCTCTAGGTTGCATAGGACTCAATGGTCATGAGCAGGTTCAGTAGAGTCTTGCGGATCGGTACGGATACGTCTGTACTTATCTTCGAGAGGTTGCATAACTCTTAGGAAACATCTATATCTTTTTGAACTCTTTCGTGCCAATATATTGATTCTTGAAATCAAAACTTATGTTGTTTCATTCTCTCACAGATGGTGAGGACACGCAATACCGATCAGGGTGACCAGACACCAGCCAGACCCACATGGGGTCGGGGCCGTGGTAGAGCTGGACGACCTGCCCGTGCAGCGGCCGGGACAGTTCCACAGGATCCCCTTATCGTTCAGGATCAGGTTCCCACCGACGTTGCTCCAGCGGGACAGGCTCAAGCACCTGCTGTGCCTATTGTTATTCCGGGTCTTCAGGAGACCCTGGCTAAGATACTGACGGTGTGTTCCAATTTAGCTCAGGTAGTGGCTATGAACACTATTGCCAATGCAACTCAGGCCGGGGGAGGCAATCAGACTCCATCTGCCCAGGCTCCTAAGTCAGTTGTACGAGTCTCTCTAAGTCCCCAAGGAAGAGTGTATGATTTAACGAGTCAAGAAAAACATGAGCCAAAATGTGAAAAATTGGAGTGCTTAAGGAGAGATGTTCTATCGTAGTTCATCATGACCAAATTTGATCCAAAAAGCCTCAATTACATCCCGACAAAGCCCTATACGATCTCAATTTGAGTGAGCTTACATTAGTGGTGATTTACACGAGAGGCAAGCCTATGGTACTTAAAGCCGGACTTGAGGCATTCTTTTGAGAGTGAAGAGATCACTACTTGATAATCCTAATTCTGAGAGTTCATTCTATATGGTGAGGTGAGCCCATGGAGAGTAGAGGAGAAAGAGTCTGGGATCCACAATGATTTAGGTGAAAGAGAGAAGCTCTTTGACGACTTGAGTCAACTCTTGAAGCTTTGGTTTCACATTAGATCTAGTGAGATAAGAAAATCATTGCTTAATGTTGTCAATAATACATTTTTGTTGAGGGTAATTGTTAGTCCCAATTGAAGATTGATAAAAATCATATTTACATGGCTGAAATACTTTTTCTTTTGTTTACGGAGGTAGGAGTTATCTTGTTTGCTTGAGGACAAGAAAAGACTAAAGTTTGGGGGAGTTGATAACTAGGTATTCGTACCTATTATTTACTCTCGTTTTCTTAGGTTTTAAAGCGAATTTGACTAAAATACTCCAAAGATTTGATGTAAGTTGTTTAAATTGCAGGAATTGAGTTGAATTGGAGAAATTGACTTAAAATGACTTAAAGAGGAGCAAAAACTTGCATTGTCCCAGAACCCAGCAAAAATGCGGTCACCACCAATATTACGTTGCAGCGGTTGTCACTTCACTGCCGCAGAATCGCATCCACTGCCCCGTTGCAAAACTTCAGAGAGAGGGTTTTTAAGGCAAGTTGAACCGCTGACCGATCTACAATTTTGTTGCAGCATTTTCTCTACCGCTGCAATGTTCGAAATAACGATGGGAGCATTTTCCAAACATCAGCAATTCAACAATTTGGAGTTTGCACACTAACGCGATGTAACGACCCGGTCCGTCGTTACGTAGAAACTGCATTATAATTGCTGTTATTGACTTGTCATAGGTTGGTTATTTTGTTATTGATGTGTTAGAGTTGATAGGCTTGAAATGGAATGGTTGTAGTGAGAGTTCAGTCATTCAACCTTTAAAAATAGCCTTAAAATGGGAAAAGTCAACTGAGAGTTAACTTATTGGTAAACGACCTCGAAATACGAATTTTATGGCTCATATAGCTTCTTTAGGTGATTTGGGACTTAAGAGTGTGTTCAGAATAATTTTGTGATGCCCGATGTAGAATTAGGATTGAATTGGCGAAAGTTAGGTTTTGGCGATTTCTAGTTGGCAGTGGAAAATAGGCTATCGAGGTCGTAATGGAATTCCGACAGTTGGAACAGGTTCGTAATGTCATTTTGGATATGTCTACAAAATTTCAGGTCAATCGGAGCTGTTTTGGATAGTATCGACATCGTTGGTGGATTTTAGAAAATTAAAAGTTCTTAGGCTTGAATCCGATGTGATTTTGGTGTTTTAAAGTTATATTTAGTGTTTTGAGAGTGAAACTAAGTTTAAATGATCAAATGTAACGTGTTAGTATGTTTATTTGGGGTCCCGAGGGGCTCAGGATTGATTTCGGATACTTAACGGGAAGTTCCGAGTTGAAAAAAGTGCAGCAAGCAGCTGCTCGTTTTCTGGTTACTGATGTAACCGCACCTGCGGAAGAAGGATCACAGGTGCGGGCCCACAGGAGAGGACAAGGCTCTGCAGGTGCAGGGAAGGTTGCAGGTGTGGTTAGGGGACGGCATGTGCGATTCCGCAGGTGCGGGAGCTTGGCCGCAGGTGCGGAAACCCTTGGACAATATTAAATTAAACCCTCTGCGACCATAACCTTTTTTACACAATTTTTTGTACGGACAGAGAGCTTTTGGGGCGATGTTTGAAGAGGGAAATTAGTGTTCTTCATAGAGGTAAGTGTTTTGATCACTAAAACTCGTTTATGGGTGATTATAGAACATAATCTCAGCAATTAATTCATGAAAATTAGTAGAAAAGGGGGGTTTAGGGCTTGAGATTATGAGACCTTTAGCGATTGATTTGAGGGGTCAAACAAACTCTGATTTTAGTGTTATTTATATGTATGGACTCGTGAGATGATGAAAAATAGTTTTCTATAAAAAATTTTGCATTTCGGGATGCGGGCTCGGGGGTCGGGTTTTGACCAATTTCGGATTTTGAGCTAAATTTGATATTTTTCGATTGGAATTTTTTCCTTAAGCATAAATTGATGATAAAAATCTGAACTTGGTAAATTTGGAGCCTTCAGAAGTGGATACGAGAGGCAAGCGCATTGCGGAATAGTTTTCGGGCAAGTTTTGATGTAAGTAATGTCTTTAAATCCTGTCCTGAGGGTATGAAACCCCGGACTATGCACCCTTTCACGGGTTTTGAAATGCAAAGGTTGAAACTTTGGAAACATATTACCGCTTTAGGCGACTATTGAGTTGCTAAACCTACTTTTAAGCCTATGATTAATTTAGTATTATTATATTATGATATGATTTGGGCTGTAAGCCGTGTTTGGGGCCTAGCGCCGATCTTTTTTCCCTTTGGGGGTTGTGTTTACTATAGTTTCCTCACCGATATGTTACGATTTTTCACTCATTCTTTCCCTGATAAATTGTTTTGACACTCAGAGTCTTTGATACTATTTATTGAAAAATGAAACAGTGTTTTGGGTCGAGAACCCGGTATGTTTATGGACTAAGGGCAAATTGAGAGTGTCTGACTGAGTGAGGCTTTCAGGCCTTACATGAGAGGTGAGGAGGCTTTCAGGACTTATATGAGAGGTGTGGAGGCTTTCAGGCCTTATATGAGAGGTGAGTAGGATTTCAGGCTTTACATGAGAGGTGAGGAGGCTTTCAGGCCTTACATGAGAGGTGAGGAGGCTTTCAGGCCTAATATGAGGGAGGCTTTCAGGCCTATATTGTGAGGAGGCTTTCAAGCCTTATGTTGTTATAGCGCTTGGGCTGTAGGAGCCCTTCCGGAGTCTCTACACACCCCCAGTGAGCGCAAGTACCTATTGAGTGATGATTATTTCCCGCGGGTCTGATACTGAGTGATGATTGATACTGTGTGATGATTGATACTGAGTGATTGAGAGAATGCCTGAGGGGAAACTGTTACAAGAAATGATTTTGGCCCGAGGGGCAGATTTATGATGATTCCACTAAATTTTCGAACTATGATTTACTTCGTTTTCAAACTGGTTTTTACGAAGTATTTTACTGAGATATACTTATATTACACTTGTTTAAAAGGATTCTGGAAACGGATTTCGAACTTATTATTTGATGAATACTACATGGTGACGTGGTGTTTTACTGGTTTTGTGAAATTGTGTATCTGTAGTGTGTGTTTTATAATTCTCAGACTGTGATTTATTTTCATTACTACTGAGTTGGCGTACTCATAAAGGCTCCCTCTACCTCTGTGAACAGATCCAGGTATCAGTTCGCAGTAGTAGCTGTCCCAGTTCATTGCAGCAGTTCACGGGATTGCGTGGTAGCTGTCCAAAGTCCCCAACTTCTCCATTTCCCTTCCTTATTTAGTTTTAGTGTTTGATTCAGAGACATATATTATAGTTTTAGCAAAGGTAGATTTATTTATTCTTAGATTCTCATGACTATTGACTCCAGTCTCGGGAGGTCTTGTTTAGAGTTATTAGACTATTATTGGAACGCTAAGACTTAGTTATATTATTCTATGCCATGGTTGCTGCTTATTATTAAATTGTGAACTTTTATAATTCAATAAATGTGTAGTAAGGTGATGGTCGGCTATCCTAGTTCCACGATAGGTGCCATCACGTTCTGTTAGGATTTGGGGTCGTGACACACGATCAACAGTATTATTTCGCTGCCGCGTTTCAAGGATCGTTGGGGCACTACATTATTCCGCTGGGAACGGAACAGAGTGCCAGAGAATGTACAAATCCAGAAATGCTGCAACGGTCATTATTCCGCTGCAGCGGAAGCCCATCCGCTGGAGCGCTCAGAATTTCGCTGGGAGCGAAATCTCCGTAAGGGCAATTTTGTCCAGTATTTTCAGCCTAGTACAAATACATCTTTTTCGCATTTTTAGGGTATGAGATGTTAGAGGGAGCATACGAACAGTAGTTTTATTCCATCTTGAACAATTTTAGCTTAGATCTTACAATACTTCTTAGATTTCCTTCTTGTAATCAACATATATGGGTTCAATTTAATCATCTATTTAGTTTCTTCTTTGAATATGAGTAGCTAGACCCTCAAGCTAGGGTTGTGACCCAACCCTAGTGTGGGTAGCTAATGGATCTTCTATTTTAGGATAAATTTGTGATTGGGTGTTTGATATTTAGTCTAATTTATGCTTAATTCTCAGATTTAGTGGTTGCAAACACTATTTCATGCCTTCATGACTAGGGTTATTCTTGAGAGAGATGACCCAAGTCTAGGTAATTAGGCTAACAAGGTATTGGGGTGAACTCAAGATATTGGCATCCCCAATAAAAGGGTGGATACCAGGGATAGTTACACCCGACTTGAGCCATTTCATTTGATTTGTTGAAACACCCAATTGAGCTTGAGAAGGTCAATTCGGGCAAAGTCACCCTAATTACCGAGAGGTATTGGGTGAGTAATTTAGTATGGGGTTATGTCATTCATCAAAAGTTCACAAGGTTATCCTCGATTTTAGACTCCATTAGTCACTCGCCTGGGAGTAAGTCGCAATCCTAGTGCTTTTAATTACTTAAGAAAAATCCACAAAAAGATTATATATAGCTAGACAATAGTCCTTCTTAGACTTAACTTTAGTATATTTACAAAACCTCTTATGTTGAGAAGTGCAATTAAGAACTTGAAACACCACTAGGTTAAGTAGAAATTCAACTCCCATATACATAACTCCCTGTGGATATCGATCCCGATCCAGTCGGGTAAAATCTGCTTCGACCCCTTCCTTGCTACTTATTAGTGGTATAGGTGGGCACAAATCAGTAGGTACATTAGTCACTGAAACGTATTTCTATGAAATTTGTTAACTTTTCATAGCTTTCATGGAGTTGTTTTTAGAAGATCCTATTTGGCTTTCATAGTTGTTGGAAGACTCAAGGCTGTGAAAGAGATTGAATAATTTAAGAATTTAACATAACTATGATAGATCATTGTAAATTTTATTGGTAATTGACATACCCCGTTTCAAGGCATTATCCTTCTTATCATGTATAGTTGTAACTTTGCTACGAACAAATGAAGCAAATTTGTTGAAGAGAAAACTTTAATAAATTAGGATTTGGTTCAAATAATATCTCCACGAAATCTAAGTGAAGAAAAAGTTGTCGTGATGTTAAGTTTTCTTGATATTATCCTTATCCCACTGTTCTTCTCAAGAAAAATTTCAGAATCAGCTTGACATCCTCTGTCCTACTTAGCCCATTGCAGTATCAATTTCATAATATAAAATTATCAACCTTCTATAATTTTTAAAATTTTCAACTCTAACAGAAACAAAGAAGATGAAGAGTAATAATATACAAATTTTAACTACTTTTGATGAAACATAATTACACCTCTTGTTATCAAACAAATCTGTCTCTGTTTTCGAATATACCATCAGCCAAAATTGTTACACAAGAAAATTAAGAAGAGTAACTTTTACTATAACCGGAGGTTGTAACTATCTTATGAAAATAGCGAGTAATGACATTATGTGTGTTGAAGCTAGGATGCCTCTTATGTCTAAAACTTCTCCAGCTTTGATTATTGCAAATAATTCAAGAAAATTCAGTAGGATAAATGTAGAGGTGCACTTCGAAGTTAATTTTACGTGACAATAGAGTTTACTGATCAAGATTTCAAAGGCCTCCAGATGAAAATCACAAGTTATAAAGTCGAAAACTCCTCCATGGTGAAGGAATTCTCAAGATATCTATCTCTATCTTAACATTAAATTTTAGAAGTTGATACTTCTTTAGGTCGTAACAAAACAACAATGGGAGAAAGCGCATCATTTTTTCACTGACACGCTTAAAAATTATAGATACACTATGATTAATACACTTATATTATACAAGATAACGAATATTTAGTATACAACCAAGCATAAATTATTCACGACATTATTTGCTTATTCGATGTTCTGCTCTGAATATTAACCCAGAAACAACAATTCCATTTCTCTTTCATTTGGATATAAAGTTAGAATTTGACAACATCCAATACTATAGGAAAGAAACTCCTTGATTTTATTACATGTACTCATACACAGTTAAAGATAAAATAAAATTGTACAATGTCGAACACAACAAGTAATATGCATGCGAAAACTAAGAGCAAAAGCCAAAAAGATATTTTATTCTTGAAGAACTAAATCTTCCCACCACCCAAGGTGCTAGAATGCTCTTCTTTTATGTAAATCAACCCATAAAATTTTCAAAATTTCAAATTAAAAATAAAATAGAAAAAGGAAATTTCACTCTTCAAGGGCTGAATTTCCTCAATTTTTGAACAGCCAAAAAATTTTTATTCAACATAAGTGGAGCAGCGTAGAATTAGAAGATCAAATGCTCATTAAATTTTTTTAAAAAAAGATAACACAAACAAACGAATTTTTGTCAAGAACAAATCTTTTCCAACACTTTGAACTGCCACAAAACAACATTGTTTCACACAATGACCCAACTGAAATAATAGCAACTAATATCCACGCAAAATAATTTATAACCAGTACAATGAAATAAACAAAGAGAAAAAAACACAGGTAAATTCACCAGCTACAAGGGCGAAGCTAACCGAGAGAAGGGCGGAAATCTTATTTTTTTTTGAAGAATAAATCTAAAACTATAAAAATAAGATTGCAGTTATACGAGAATGAAAATTTAAAAACCTTCACATCAGCCGTGGAATTAAAGAGAAAATTAGACAGATTAATAATGACATCAGCCATAATTTTTAGTTGTGATATCCAGAAGTCTGAAGAGAATAAAGTGGACTTGAAATTTGAAGAGAACACACAAAAAATTCTTCAGAGTGGTCGAAAGAGTTGGGGGAAGAGAGGCGATGTTTCTCCATCCTTGGAACAAAGGAGATAAAAGCTGATTCTTCTCGAGAGAATCCACGTCAGTAAGCATTGAGACAATTAGTGCATGAAAGATTTCTTATGAATGAGTAAATTGTAAATTTTCCCCTTGATTGACCACACTTACCTTATATATATAAGGTAATCGTCTGAATCCGGAAGGACAATACCATATTCAAGCACTGTCGCAACGTGTTACCCGATCCACTAATAATAACAATATCGTTACAATGTGTAATCCGATCCATACATATTATCATTGCGGTGTGCAACCCGATTCCAATACTATACCATTGCAGCATGCAATATGATCCATACTCAACATCATTAATAATTAATATCCGCTCACAATGTCTATCGTGCCAAAAAGTCTCATCTTTCACAATATTTAACTCTCCAACTCATGAATATTTATATGAAGTAATATCATTAAAAAGCACCCAATCATAACAATAGAAATGTAGATAAGAGCCCATATTTCTAAAAGATGACTATGTTTAATCATGTAATTTAAATTCATCTCAACAATTCAATAAACAAACTTCATACTCAATAGTCTTTTCATAACATTCAACGCGAATAGATTAAGCCATGAGACCACCAAATCATGGCTCAGTAAGACAAGTATATGACTACAGCTTAATAAAGAAGCTCAATATGGCAAAATAATTATTTATGCCCAATTTAACAAGTCATAACCTTAAGCATACTTCTAAACCGCAATTACAACTCATTACATAGTCATAGAAACAATGAAACATGAATAATAAGTTCACATAGTCCAAATAAGGCATAATCATAAGCTAATGTTTACCGGATGTGGCCATAACCTAGCTATGTCATATACCCTCATCACCTCTCATATACGTGGCTCCTAAATCACGCAACATGTAGCAAATAGATCACATACATAATGAATTTCCTCTTATAAGGATAGATAAGAGACTTACATCCACACGATAAGCTTCAACCTTATAAATAGCTTTTCCTTACTAATAAACCTCCAAATAACTAGAATCTAGTCAAATACAACTTGATAACATAAAAAAAGCCATAGAAATCAATTCTAAACAATAAAGATTAAATCTCTAATCAAACCTCCAAAAGTCAATAAAAGTCTACTCGGGACCACATTGTCAAAACTGAAATTAAGGGGTAGATCCCAAAACTCATAACAGCACGAGTTCATACGTATAACTAGATTCCAAATCGAGTCCAAATGGACTCCCAAATTGTCACGACCCGATATCCCACCTCCAGGCCGTGACGGCGTCTAACATTGAACTCGCTAGACCAACCAACGTTACTAGTTATTCTGATTTATTCCTTTATTGTTTAACATTTTTATAAGTGACATATAAGAACAAATAGATAAGAGAAATGCGGAAGGTAAGAAATTCAAAATTTTAAATAAATAATTCGCGAAAAATCTCCTTAAACATACCCCCAAGACTGGTGTCACAAATTCATGAACAGTCTAAGATTTTTACTACAAATAAAGTCCAAAACAAAATAATGTAACTGTCTCGGAAATACAAGAGAAGACAGAAATAAAGAGGAATGAGATAGGAGGTGATGCCAAGGCCTGCGGACGCCTGCAGGACTACCTCAGTGTCGCCTGTGGGCTGAAGGACACTCCCTCGATCACTGTCCACTGGGTCCGGTACTGTAATCTGCACAACATAAAGAAGTGAGGTATAGCATCAGTACAACTGACCCCATTTAATATGAATCATGGAACGACACCACCCTTCGTGATTTACACTCTTCCTTACCCAACAATAATCAGAACAACAATTTGACAAGGAAGAACCACAATACAAAACATAATTTACAACATCCCGGCAAGGGAACAACAACAAAAATATCACCGCCCCGGCAAGGGACCCAGCTATAACCAATCTCACTGAACGTACAACATAACCAAAATGATCCTCCACCGAACAACTAATTAATAGTGTTCCCAACCAAGTATTTCCAATAATTGAATGATCTCCCAAAGATAGATGCTACTTTATAACACAGTGAATATCGAAGAAAGACACATATACCATAAGATATGACTCACGGGCATGCTTGACCACAAGGTATAGGTACTCGTCACCTCACCTATACATTGATCATGATAATAACACGTAGAACATAAGACTAAACACCTATTCCCTCAAGCTAGGGTTAGGCCAAACACTTACCTCGATTCCCAAGAATCCAATCAAGCCTCTAGCACTGTTTTCCCTCTCGAATTCAACTCCGAAACAACACTATCTAGACATAATTAACTTAAGTATATCAATAATGACTCAATAAATCAATTCCATAGCCTAATTACCCATTTCCAAGCTTTCTTCCAAAAACATCAAAATTCAACCCCGGGCCCGCTTGGTCCAAACACGAGGCTCGGACCAAAACCCGATCACCCATACACCCACGAGTTAGAATATATAATTTGTTTTGAAATCCGACCCCAAATCGGGGTTGAATTACCCAAAATTCCCAAAAACCTAACTCTACCCAAAACCCTAATTTCTACTTGATTTTAGGATTTTAGGCCTAGATTCTAGTGTTTGATGAAGGAAAATGGAAGAATTAGGAGTTCACTTACCCAGGTGGATATGGAGGGAATCTAGCTTGGGGGTCGTCAATGGGGTCTTGGGGAAGAAGGAATTGATGAAGAAGTAAGTATCCCCTAATAACATTCTGTTTTGGACTTAAAGCATTTAACTGGGCGAATTTGCCCTCTGCGATCGTAGAAGAAAGGGCGCGATCACAGAAGGGAATCTGGATGACCCTATGCGATCGCAGAAGGGGTTATGCGATCACAGATAAGAGAGGACCTAGGCTTCTGCGATCGCGGACGTTCTATGCGACCGCATAGTACTCTACCCAGCCCCCACCCCCGACCACATACACTCTATGCGATCGCGGCAGTAACTATGCGATCGCATAGATCCACAAAACCTCCCCCTCACCACTGCACTATGCGATCGCGACTTCTCCTATGCGATCACATAGAGGAAACCATCAGACACCAGAAAACATCCAAACACCAGATTTTTCCAACTTTTCACACCTCGTTAGCTACCCGAAACTCACCCGAGCCTTCGGTTATCAAAACCAAAAACACGCACGACTCCCAAAACATCCTACGAACTTATTCAAGCTTTTAAATCACCAAAATATCATCAAAATCAATGAATTAAACCTCGAAACTCATAGAATTTTCTTAAAACTTCATAAAGCTTAATTATTCAGTTTTTGATCCGAAACACGCCATTTCAAGTCCGTTTTACACCAAATTTCACAGATAAGTCACATAACATATATTAAACCTAATCCGGGCTCCGGAACCATAATACGGGCTCGGTAACACGGTTTTCACATCAAAGTTCATTTTCAAAAGTCTTTCTTATTTTTAGAAAACAATTTTCTTTAAAAATTCATTTCTTGGGCTTGGGACCTCGGAATTCGATTCCAGGCATACGCCCATGTGTCCGGGACCGTCAAATCACGGGTCCGGGTCCGTTTACCAAAAATATTTACCAAAGTCAACTTTAATCAATTAATTATTATAAAATCAACTTTGCATCTAGTTTTCACATCAAAGCTTCCCGGCTACATGCCCGGGCTGCGCATGCATATCGAGGTAAGATTAACAGAGGCTTTTGAGGCCTCGGAACACAGATTTAGCTAGATTTACTTAGGATTACCTTTTGGTTCATCACAATCTCCACCTCTAAAACAAACGTTCGTCCTCGAATGTACATAGAAAAGTACCTGAATCGGGGAAAAGGTGGGGATAAAGGCTCCGCATATCGGGCTTGAACTCCCAAGTAGCTGCCTCAACAGGCTGACCTTTCCACTGAACACGAACGGAAGGATAACTCTTCGATCTCAACTGTCGCACCTGCCAGTATAATATGGCTACTGGCTCCTCCTCATAAGACAGATCCTTGCCCAACTGGACACCACTAAAGTCAAGAACATGAGATGAATCTGCAATATACCTCCGGAGCATAGATACATGAAACACCGGGTGCATGGCTGACAAACTAGGTGGCAAGGCAAGTCTGTAGGCCACCTCTCCTACCTTGTACAGAATCTCAAATGGACCAATGTACCTAGGGCTCAACTTTCACTTCTTTCCGAATCTCATCACGCCCTTCATGGGCGACACCCAAAGAAATACCCGGTCGCCTATCATAAATGCCAAATCTCGAACTCTGCGATCCGTATAACTCTTTTTCCTGGACTGAGCTGTACGAAGTCTATCCTGAATGATTTTCACCTTGTCCAAGGCATACTGGACTAACTCAGAACTCAACAATCTAACCTCTCCGGGCTCAAACCACCTGACTGGGGACCGACATCGCGTACCATACAACGCCTCATAAGGAGCCATATGGATGCTCGACTGATAGATGTTGCTGTAGGCAAACTCAGCTAAAGGAAAGAACTAGTTCCATGAACCACCAAAGTCAATAACACACACTCGCAACATATCCTCCAAAATATGAATAGTACGCTCGGACTGCCCGTCCGTCTGAGAATGAAATGCGATGCTCAAATCAATTTGGGTGCCCAACTCTCGCTGAAATACTCTCCAGAAATAGGAGGTAAACTGATTACCTTGGTCTGATACAATGGATATGGGCACACCATGCATTCTAACAATCTCTCTCATATAGATCCTTGCCAACTTCTCTGCTGAATACGAAATTGACACTGGAATGAAGTGCGCTGACTTGGTCAGCCTATCCACAACGACCCATACTCCATCAAACATCCTCTGAGTCCGTGGGAGTCCAACTACAAAGTCCATGGTGATACGCTCCCACTTCCACTCGGGAAGCTGAATCTGCTGCATCAAACCACCGGGTCTCTGGTGCTCGTACTTAACCTGCTGACAATTCAAGCACGCACCCAGATACATAAGCTACAATATCCTTCTTCATTCTGCGCCACCAATAATGCTGCCTCAAGTCCCGGTACATCTTTGCAGGGCCCGGATGAATGGAATATCGGGAACTGTGGGCCCCCTGTAGTATAAACTCACGAATGCCATCGACATCGGGTACACAAATACGACCCTGCATCCTCAATACTCCCTCAACATCAGCCGTAACCTGCTTGGCATCTCCGTGCCTGACTCTATCTATAAGAACACATAAGTGGCGATCATCATACTGCCTGGCCCGAATACGGTCATACAATGAAGAACGTGCCACATTATGGGCCAAAACACTGCCAGTCTCAGAAACCTCCAACCTCACAAATCGGTTGGCTAATGACTGAACATCCAAAGTAAGAGGTCGCTCTCCGAATGATAAATAGGCAATACTACCCATACTAGCTGACTTCCGGCTTAAGGCATCGGCCACAACATTGTCCTTTTCCGGATGATAAAGAATAGTAATATCATAATCCTTCAGCAATTCTAACTATCTCCTCTTCCTCATGTTCAACTCCTTCTGTTTAAATAAATACTGTAAGCTCTTATGATCTGTGAACACCTCACAGGGCACACCATACAAGTAATGCCTCCAAATCTTCAATGCATGCACAATAGCTGCTAACTCCAAGTCATGAACTGGATAGATCTTCTCATGGACCTTCAACTGAAGAGAAGCATAGGCTATAACCTTGCCATCCTGCATCAACACTGCACCAAGCCCAACCTGTGAAGCATCACAATATACGTTATACGATCCTGAACCTGTGGGCAAAACCAACATTGGTGCCGTGGTCAAAGCTGTCTTGAGCTTCTGAAAGCTCGCCTTGCACTCATCAGAGCACCTGAACTGGGCACTCTTCTGAGTCAACCTGGTCATTGGGGCTGCAATGGATGAAAAACCCTCCACAAACCGGCGATAATAACCTGCTAAGCCCAAGAAACTCCAAATCTCTATAGTTGAGGTGGGTCTAGGCCAATCTCTGACTGCTGAAATCTTCTTGGGATCCACCTGAACACCCTCTGATGAAACCACATGGCCTAGAAATGCACCTGAACTCAACCAAAACTCACACTTGGAGAATTTGGCATACAACTGACTATCCCTCAGAGTTTGGAGGATGACCCTAAGGTGCCGCTCATGCTCCTCTCGGCTGCGAGAGTAAATCAATATATCATCAACAAAACAATCACAAATGAGCCTAAATAAGGCCTGAACACTTGGTGCATCAACTCCATAAATGCAGCGAGGGCATTCGTCAGCCCAAATTACATCACCAAGAACTCATAATGCCATAACGAGTGCGAAAAGCTGTCTTAGGGACATTAGACGCCCTAATCCTCAGCTGATGGTAACCAGATCTCAAGTCAATCTTGGAAAACACTGAAGCACCCTGAAGCTGGTCGAATAAATCATCAATCCTCGGAAAAGGATACTTTTTCTTAATAGTAACCTTATTCAACTGCCGATATTCAATACGCATCCTCATCGAGCCATCTTTCTTCTTGACAAACAATACTGGAGCACCCCAATGAGAGACACTAGGCCTAATGAAGCCTTTATCCAACAAATCCTGCAACTGATCTTTTAACTCCTTCAACTCTGACGCGGCCATATGATACGGTGGAGTAGAATTAGGCTGGGTGCCCTGAGCTAACTCAATACAAAAATCAATATCCCTGTCGGGTGGCATACCCGGCAGGTCAGCAGGGAAAACCTCTGGAAACTTATGAACCACGGGCACGACTCCAGGGAAGGAACCTCGGTGCTAGAATAAAGAACATAGGCCAGATAGGCCAAAAAACCCTTCCCGGCCATGCGCTGAGCCTTCATATAAGAAATAACTCTACCATAAGAATGACTAGGAGTCCCTCTCCACTCCAAACGAGGTACCCCTAGCAAAGCCAATGTCACTGTCTTGGCATGAAATTCTAGAATAACATAATAGGGGGATAACCAATCCATCCCCAATATAACATCGAAGTCAACCATATCCAGAAGCAAAGATCAACCTGAGTCCCCAGACCACCCATGACTACTAAGCAAGCACGGTAGACTCGATCTACCACTATAGAATCACCCACCGGTATAGAAACATGCACAACAGTACTCAAGGAATCACGGGGCATACTCAAATAAGGGGCGAAATATGAAGACACATAGGAGAATGTAGAACCCGGATCAAATAACACCAAAGCCTCTCGGTTGTAAATTGAAACCGTACCTGTAATAACTTCATCAGAAGTGCCGGCATCAGCCCTAGCAGGAAAAGCATAGCACCGGGGCTGAGCCCCTCCAATCTGATCATCTCTGGTTCGACCTACTGCGGCCTGACCTCTACCTCTCGTGGCATGTCCTACACCTCTATGAGTCTGACCTCCAACTCTGGCACCTCGACCTCCACCCCTAGCTGGCTGAGGGGGTAGGGGTGCACCTGGTGAGGGAATCATAGCACGAGAGCCTTGATGCTGAGAACTACCAGAAGCTCGGGGGCAATACCTAACGATGTGCCCTGGATCACCACAAGAGTAACAAGCCCTCTGCTGCTGAAACTGCTGGCCCTGAAACTGACCCTGTCGACCAAAATAACCACCCTGGAAACTCTGAAGCGGCGGTGCACCGACAGGGGCTGATGGTGCACTGCTGGATACCTGAAGCGCCGACTGAAATGGCCTAGGAGGATGACCTCTGCCAAAAGAATCTCTGCCTCCAGATGAGGCACCATTGAACTGACCAAAATAGCGAGGTCTCTTGTCAGACCCCTGACCACTGCACTGTGATAAGACCGAGCTAGACCCTCAATAAACCTCCTCACTCTCTCACAATCAGTGGGGAGTATCATGATAGCATGTCGGGCCAAAGTAATGAACCTGGTCTCATACTGTGTAACAGTCATAGACCCCTGCAGGAGGCGCTCAAAATGCCTCTGAAGACCCTCCCTCTGAGTAACTGGTAGAAACTTCTCCATGAACAACTCAGAGAACTGAGCCCAAGTCAATGGTGTAGACCCAGCTGGCCTGGTCAAGCAATAATCCCTCCACCAAGTCTTGGCGGTACCAGAAAGACGGAAGGTAGAAAAATCAACTCCATTGGACTCCACAATGCCCATGTTCTGAAGGACCTCATAGCAACTGTCCAAGAAATCCTGGGGGTCCTCTGATGATGCACCACTAAATGTAGTAAAAAATTGCTTGGTGAACCGATCCAACCTCCACAGAGCATCGGCAGGCATGGCTTCCCCCTCAACTGTCTGTGCCACAAAACCCGGCTGAGCTGCTCCAACTGCCTGAGGTGCTGGAGTCTGGAACTGAGGAGCTAGCTGCCCTGGTGTGCGGGTAGCAGGAGTTTGGGTACCTCCCCCAGCCTGAGAGACGGCTGGTGCAGTAGGAAGAAGACCAGCCTGAGCCACGCTCTCCATAAGGCCCACTAAACGGACCAGAGCATCCTGAAGATTCGGGGTGGCAATGGGAACCCCTCCGGGACCTGAGCCGGTCCAACTGGAACTGCCTGAGCAGGAACCTCACCGGTAAAGTCTACCTGTGGGTCCTCCGCTGGTGCTGCTGCTCTGGGCTGAGCCCTAGCTCTGCCTCGGCCTCTAGCACGGCCTCGGCCTCAGCCCCTCGCAGGAGCTTTAACAGGGGGATCGGGATGCTGATCGAAAGATGAGGAAGCACGCGTTCTCGCCATCTGCGAGAAAATAGAATAGAAAATTAGTTAGCATTTAGAACTTAAACCGCACGACAGACAAGAAGAAATGTGAAGTTATTCCTAACCTTGTAGCCTCTAGGGGATAAGTGCAGACGTCTCCGTACCGATCCCTTAGACTCTACAAGTTTGTTCGTGAATTGTGAGACCTAAGAAACCTAGTGCTCTGATACCAATTTGTCATGACCCGATATCCCACCTCCAGTATGTGATGGCGTCTAACATTGAACTCGCTAGACCAGCCAACGTTACTAGTTATTCTGATTTATTCCTTTGTTGTTTAACATTTTTATAAGTGACATATAAGAACAAATAGATAAGAGAAATGCGGAAGGTAATAAATTCAACATCTTAAGTAAATAATTCACGAAAAATCTCCTTAAACATACCCCCAAGACTGGTGTCACAAATTCACGAACAGTCTAAGATTTTTACTACAAACAAAGTGTGAACAAAACAATGCAACTGTCTCGGAAATACAAGAGAAGACAGAAATAAAGAGGAATGATATAGGAGGTGACGCCAAGGTCTGCGGATGCCTGCAGGACTACCTCAGTGTCGCCTGTGGGCTGAAGGACACCCCCTCGATCACTGTCCACTGGGTCCGGTACCGTATTCTGCACAACATAAAGAAGTGCAGGTGTAGGATCAGTACAACCGACCCCATGTACTGAGTAAGTACCGAGCCTAACCTCGGCGAATTGGTGACGAGTCTAGGACACGACAAAAAATAATCACCTGTGCAATTCAATAATATATAATAGAAATAACGGCAGGAAGTAAACAGTTAAGTACAATCACGGGAAGAACATGCCATGGTACAAAAAGGAAAAAAAACACTTATTGAATAACAACAGGGAATAAACAAGTGTACGACATCACCCTTCATGCTTTACTCTCATTCTCACCAAGACAAGTGCACGACATCACCCTTAGTGATTTACTCTCATTCTCACTAAGACAGGTGCACTACATCACCCTTCTTGATTTTAATATAAATCATGGAACGACATCACCCTTCGTGCTTTTACCTGACTATATCGGCACGACATTAACCTTCGTGCTTTTAATATGAATCTTGAAACCGGCATCGCCTTCGTGCTTTTAATATGAATCATGGCACGACATCACCCATCGTGCTTTACACTCTTCCTTACCCAACAATAATCAGAACAACAATTTGACAAGGAAGAACCACAATACAAAACGTAATTTACAACATCCCGACAAGGGAACAACAACAGAAATATCACCGTACCGGTAAGGGACCCAGCTATAACCAATCTCACTGAACGTATAACATAATCAAAATGATCCTCCACCGAACAACTAATCAATAGTTTTCCCAACCAAGTATTTCCAACAATTGAATAATCTCCCAAAGATAGATGCTACTTCATAACACAGTGAATATCAAAGAAAGACACATATACCATAAGATATGACTCACGGGCATGCTTGACAACAAGGTATAGGTACTCATCACCTCACCTATACATTGATCATGATAATAACATGTAGCACATAAGACTAAACACCTATTCCCTCAAGCTAGGGTTAGGCCAAACACTTACCTCGATTCCCAAGAATCCAATCAAGCCTCTAGCACTGCTTTCCCTCTCGAATTCAACCCCGGAACAACAATATCTAGACATAATTAACTTAATTATATGAGTAATGACTCAATAAATCAATTCCATAGCCTAATTACCCATTTCCAAGCATTCTTCGAAAAATACCAAAATTCGACCCCGGGCCCGCTTGGTTCAAACATGAGGCTCGGACAGAAACCCGATCACCCATACCCCCACGAGTTAGAATATATAATTTGTTTTGAAATCCGACCCCAAATCAGGCTTGAACTACCCAAAATTCCCAAAAACCTAACTCTACCCAAAACCCCTAATTTCTACTTGATTTTAGGCCTAGATTCTAGTGTTTGATGAAGGAAAATGGAAGAATTAGGAGTTAAGATCACTTATCCAAGTGGCTATGGAGGGAATCTAGCTTGGGGGTCGTTAATGGGGTCTTGGGGAAGAAGGAATTGATGAAGAAGTAAGTATCCCGTAATAACATTCTGTTTTGGACTTAAAGAATTTAACTGGGCGAATTTGCCCTCTGCGATGGCAGAAGAAAGGGCGCGATCGCAGAAGGGAATCTGGATGACCCTATGCGATCGCAGAAGGGGCTATGCGATCGTAGACAAGTGGGGACCTAGGCTTCTGCGATCGCGAACGTTCTATGCGACCGCAGAGTTCTCTAAGCAGCCCCTAACCCCGACCACATACACTCTATGCGATCGCAGCAGTAACTATCCGATCGCATAGAGCCACAGAACCTCCCCCTCACCACTACACTATGCGTTCACGACTTCGCCTATGCAATCGCATAGAGGGAACCATCAGACACCAGAAAACATCCAAACACCAGATTTTTCCAACTTTTCACACCCCGTTAGCTAACTGAAACTCACCCGAGCCTTCGGTTCTCAAAACCAAAAACACATACGACTCCCAAAACATTCTACGAACTTATTCAAGCTTTTAAATCACCAAAATATCATCAAAATCAACGAATTAAACCTCGAAACTCATAGAATTTTCTTAAAACTTCATAAAGCTTAATTATTCTGATTTAGTTCTGAAACACGCCATTTTAAGTCCGTTTTACACCAAATTTCACATATAAGTCACATAACATATATTAAACCTATTCCGGGCTTCGGAACCATAATACGGGCTAGGTAACATGGTTTTCACATCAAATTTCATTTTCAAAAGTCTTTCTTATTTTCAGAAAAAAATTTTCTTTAAAAATTCATTTCTCGAGCTTGGGACCTCGGAAGGCATAAGCCGAACTCCCATATTTTCCTACGGACCCTCCGGGACCGTCAAATCACGAGTCTGGGTCCGTTTACCAAAAATATTGACCAAAGTCAACTTTAATCAATTAATTATCATAAAATAAACTTTTCATCTAGTTTTCACATCAAAGCTTCCCGGCTACATGCCCGGGCTGCGCACGCATATTGAGGTGAGATTAACGGAGGCTTTTGAGGCCTCAGAACACATATTTAGCTATATTTACTTAGGATGACCTTTTTGGTCATCACACAAATTCCTATTTTACAAACTCTCTTAAATTGTAAACAAAACCCCCAAATTTCTCTTTCAATTTCTGTATTCTAAGTGTATAAATCTATGGGAAAACGAGATACATAACGAAATCCTAGTTGATATTCCTTACCTCTAATGTATTAGTGAAGTTTCTCTTCAAAATCTCTTTCTCTCAAAGTCTAGGGTTCAGAATATGAAAGAATGGGTAAAATCTCATAATTCCAACTTAAAATAGTTTGTCCAGGAATACACTTCACGAATGCGACAACCCTTTCATGATCGTGAAGGCCAGACTGAACTTCTGATCCTGCTCCTATAAGCAAACTCAAAGACCATATCGCAAACGCGACTCCCAGCTCTTCCAAGCCTACGCACGCGAAGGCCAAACCTCTACCCGACTTCACGCCATCACGAACATGATCTCCTACTCGCAAACACGATGCTCCTGCCTATTAACCTCAGCGAATGCAATCTCATCCACGCAAATGTGATGAACAAAA
Source organism: Nicotiana paniculata (assembly GCA_005239505.1). Taxonomy (NCBI): domain Eukaryota; kingdom Viridiplantae; phylum Streptophyta; class Magnoliopsida; order Solanales; family Solanaceae; genus Nicotiana; species Nicotiana paniculata. The sequence goes on from MDKI01173417.1 coordinate 53,668, forward strand.
TCCTCAACACAAAATCCTTCATCGCGAATGCCAGACACCCCTCGCGAACACGATGAACATCAGACACTAGAAAAATCAGCAATATCTAAATATGCTCCTAGTGGTCCGAAACTCACCTGAACAACTTGGGACCACGTCCAATCATAATAACAAGTTCATATACCTGATTCAATCTTATTCAAAGTCTCAAAACACTACAAGTAACATCAAAATCATGAATCGAAGATCAAAATCCTTATCTTAAGTTCAAACATTCCAACTTTGTTGAACGTGTCTGAATCATACTTAGACATTCCGAATCACAACTGACTTTGCAAACAAGTCCTACAACCAAATGAACATGCCCAAGGTCTCAAAACCACAATCGAATTCTGATAATACCAAAGTCAACTTATGGTCAAATTTGGGAATTATCCAATTCTTCAAATTACCAACTTTCGACAAATAAACCTAAAACCTCCTTGGAACCTCTGGATCAAAACTAGAACACACACCCACGTTCAAAAATAGAACCTATTGAACTATCAAATTCTGATTTTGAGTTCGTTTACTTGAAAGTCAAACTGTGATAAACTCTTCCAAATTAAAACTTTCAAATTGAGAATTACTCTCGCAAATCAATCCCGAACCACTCAATGCATCATCTGAATCTACTCAAGGTTTTAAGCCATTGAATGGAATGCTAAAGCTCAAAACGACTAGTCAGTCGTTACATTCTTCCCCACTTAAATGTACATTCATCTTCGAACATGCTAAGATCATTCCGTAGCCATCAAATAACTATCTAAGACCATCATATACACACCCACGAGGGACCCCAGACCATCTCAGACGATATAAGCTCATTAACATATCCCAAGTAAAGATCTTTTCTTCAACCTTAGCCCATCAGCCTTAGAGCCAAATTTCAACATCCGAAACTCTTTCTAAGGTCTGATTCTTTTATATACACACTATACCAATCCACAAAAGTTGTATCGAGTCATAAACGGGCTACCAAGATGTAAACACACGATGCACCACATAATTCATATACCCATAGCAATATATTTTGTCGTAATAACTATCCATTATCAAACCTAGTATCAGTAGCATACCTTATATCACATTAAAGCCTGTGCCAAGCCTTCACAACACTTCTCATGATGAAACAAACCTGTAGAAACTCATACACCATCAAAACAACAAGTCATGGAGTCCTTTCATCCGGCGAGGACCACTGTCAAATCCTGAGCGACGAATGGCAATTTTCTCCAAAACACACTTTATCCAAAACCGATTGCACTAATTACAAGTTCAATAACCTCATCTCACCCAGTACAAGCTTCTAAACTGACACACCACATCAAAAGCTACATAAATCCTCACACGACACAATTCGTGCACCAACGAGCAACAACTCGAATATGACCAACAATAGAAAGAGGACCAAACATGAGAGCCATCGAACAAGTTTAACATATATGACAACTAAAGCATAATGCTACGAAATCATCCCACAAAGGGGAAACGAATTACACGAAATAAGCACAAGGAATTGTATCCAACATAACTCCATCAAGAAACACAACCCGATCGAAACATATCAAATCCACGTAAGAATTTTCATAGAGCCATAATGCTCATAACCAAAAAAAATATGTGTATCAACAACAAGCATGTAAAGTGCATAAACATAATCATGGGGAGATAAATAGTATAATGCGCTACGAATAAAGGTAGGCACTACTAAGGTACAATAAGCAAATCAACATCTCAAGAGCCATCTCGCTCATATATTACTATAAGCTTAAATAGGGCTGCAACATGTGAGTAAATAATCAAGTAGTCTCACAACCAATCATAGAATACTAGAGTAACATATGAAATAGACAAATCAACATCTGAAGAGCCATCTCGTGTATTATCGCAATTGTCATGTAGATGATACATACAATCAACTGTCAAATACTGTAAACAATTTCACAGTTCACAACCAAAGAGATAGTCTACCCCTAAGAACATCAAGTCTCTAAACCTCATGAATACAAGAATTACCATACCTAATGTCTAACTTCCCCACATAGGTGCCTTCTAGATCGGGAATACACAATCACATCATGAGAAATACTTCTATAAATCTACTACGCCGAGGGGGCAAAACCTAAAAATCAAGGATTATCAATTGCGCAATTTCTGTATCACTAGCTAAGCATCAACAATCAATACAATGCATTTTCTACAACACTCACCTTTATAAAGAGATACAAGATAGTGCTAGCATTCTCTTAAGCATAAAAAATGTTTCACGCTATCTAGAACTCATGACCTTCGTTTGGAAACAAATTCCTGACCTTGTCCATTCAATCTTAATGCTTCACGGGTCACTGCATCTATCATATATAATATAAAAATACGAGAGTCTCGTTAACAATTCTGAATCACAACTAGAATAAGCACTCTATCAACTAGAAACCTTCCGCTTAACTTAGTTCAGGAGAAAATCATGACATGGAACAAACTTTCCATACACGTAAGAGACATCCACCCCAAGTCGTGGTCAAAGCCATCATAAACCCTTCAAAACCTAATTGGACATAACCAATCCATCAGAACTAAATCCCTCTAATATCAAGTCATGCAGACTGGAAAACCTCTTGCCACAAAATCACTTGCAAGGTCCTATCATACCAAAGGAACCAATTATGTCGATTACCATTCTGATCGAAGCCACTGCTAAACTGACCCAACATCTTTCAGATTATTTATGACCCGCCACTTCAAGGAAACACAATTATCTTCCAGTACACTATGGTGCCATGACAAATTTCAGCTAGTCGTGATGACACCTAACCCAACCATCTTGGTAAGCGACACAACAATTATACAATTCTAATGAAAATAATAAATAATTAAAATAAGGGAGGTAGATCACTTTCCATAAAATATCTCAAGGTGTCACGACCCTAACTCCCAACCCTCGGGATCTTGATGACGCCTAACACCATACTTGCTAGGCAAGGCAATGTTAGAGGGATTCAACATTTAAAACAATTAAAACATAATATGAGGTCTAATATTATCCAATAAATGATATCAAAATAATTTACGGAGAAATAAAACGATGCCACGAAACTAATACTAATATCTAGCTACCCAGGGTTTGGAGTCATAATTCACGAACTACTAAAGATTTACTACAAGTATTTGGCTGAAAGAAAAAATATATATCTATTTTGAATTAAATAAAATAGTAAGTAAATAATATGGAGAAGACTCCAGGAATCTGCGGACGCCAGCAGATCTACCTCGTGTCTCCGTGCGAATACTCAGCTACAAAAATCAACTCTGACCGCAACCTGGATCTGCACAAGAAGTGCAGAGTGCAGTATCAGTATAACCGACCCATGTACTTGTAAGTTCTGAACCTAACCTCGATGAGGTAGTAACGAGGATACGGTGGGGAATTTATAATATAACCTGTATACAATGTTTAATAAAGAAAAAAGGGAATACTAAACTAAATGAACAATAGCTTGCAATAAATAATTAAGTAACTCAGCTATTTTTTTTAGATCTCAGATATAACCAATTCTTACGAGAATTTCCAAGTTACAATTTAAATAACGCTAAGAGCAGAATATGAAAAACAACAAAATAAAATAGTGGGTATTCCAGTTTCCATCATATAACCAGTTACAACATAAATATTCTCCCTTATTACTCCTTGTTGCGGCGTGCAACCCGATCCCACCTGTCCACCCTCATTACTCCTCAACACACACACACACACACACACACACACACACACATATATATATATATATATATATATATATACTCCTTATTCCTCCTACTGCGGCGTGCAACCCAATCCCACCTGTCCACCCTTATTACTTCTTGTTGCGACGTGCAACCCGCTCCCATCAGACAATTACATTTCACCATTTATAATAAAGGTTTCACAATTTAGATCAAATTCCTTCACAACATTTGTGTCTCAACTAATGTAAACGGAAAGTTGTACAATTAAGAAACTTCACCAATTATTACTACACAACGAAACCAACTGGAATATAACACGAAACACTGACAATCGGCTAACCACTTTTGATGTACCACAATGAAGCTAAGGAAAAATTAATGCTTTCAGATAAGTGAAACAATATCTAACTTACATTAGACAAAAACAAGTAGACATGAAGGCATCAATAATCATGAAACAAATTAAACAGGAATAAAATAAATTGGAAACGGGGAAGGGACCATGCTAAGCAGATAATTTGGTGGCGCATAGGTACTCTTCACCTCACCTATACATCACACACATTCAATTTAACATAGCAATTAAGTCAGGGATCCTTAATCCCTCAAGTCAAGGTTAGGCCAAACACTTACCTTTATTTTGCAGGCCACTTACTGCTCAATTGCAGCTTTTCCTTTTGAATTCACCTCCAACCCACTCGAATCTAATCATAATAAGTTCAATATCATTAATTATTGTTAAAGGAATTAACTCTAATGCATAATCATGGTTTTCCTAAGTTTTTCCAAAAAAGGTTAAAAACCGACCCCGGGCCTGCTTGGTCCAAACTCGGGGTTCGGACCAAATTCCGTTTACCCATTCACCCCCGAGCCCGAATATGTAGTTAGTTTCGAAATCCGACCCCAATTCGAGGTCTAATTTCCAGTTTTAGTAATTCCCTAATTCTACCCAAACCCCCAATTTCTACCATGAAAACCCTTGACTTTTGATTGAAAAGTGATTAAAATCAATGGGTAATCGAAAGAAAATAGTTTTTAATCGTTTACCATCACTTTGGGGAAGAACTTGTATATTGAAAACCGCCTCTAGGTCTTCATGGTTTTGAAAATATGAAATAATGGCGTATTCCCGTGTTACTGTTATGCTTTTAATCGCTAGGCAGACCTTCATCGTATTCGCGATGGGCCTGTCGCGATCATGGAGAGTTACGGCCCAATGGCCTTCGCGTTCGTGAAGGTAGGCTCGGGTTCGCGATGCTTTGCGGACTTTGATCATTGCGTTCGCGACCTGGTGATCGCGTTCGCATAGAGGAAAGGCGACTCCCCTCTCCCAGGTCCATTAACTTAGCGCGTACGCGAAGTTTGCTCGCGTTCACGAAGGGTACTCCCCCTAGTGCTTCGCGTTCGCATCCAGGACTTCACGTTCACGAAGAACAAATTGACCCCCAACCTTTTTACTTTTCGCGATCGCGAAGAAGAACGCACCAGTGAACCAGTAGCAATTATGACAATAGAAGTTTATAAGTCCGAAACACCCCGTAGCCTATCCAAAACTCACCCGAGCCCCCCGGGCTCCAACCAAACATGCACACAAGTCTAAAAACATCATACGAACTTGCTTGTGCAATCAAATCACAAAAATAACATCTAAAACTATGAATTTAACATCAAAACTCATGATTTTCTCAAGAACACTTCAAATTCACTATTTTCTCAACCGGACGTCTGAATCACGTCAAATGAACTCCGATTTTCACCAAATTTTGAAGATAAGATTTAAACATTATAACAAAACTGTACCAGGCTCCAGAACTAATACCTATACCAAAGAGTTCAAACATTAATTCATTTCTTTATTTCCTTTAAAATCCAGTATTATAATTTTCTTGAAAAATTCATTTTTAAATCTAGGGACCTCGGAATTCAATTCTTGGCATATGCCCAAGTCCCATATTTTTTGCGGACCTCCCGGGACCATCGAAACACGAGCCTGGTCCTTTTACTTAAAACGTTGAACAAAGTCAACTAAAAATAAATTTTAACTCTCAAAAATTATTATTTCAGATATTTTCACATAAAGGCTTTACGGATTCACGCCCGGACTGCGCATGCAAATCGAGGTAAATAAAATTAATCTCTTTAAGGATAATGAGCCCGAAATGGAGTCTTAATTCATAAGATGACCCTTTGGGTCATCATAATCTCCACCTCTAAAACAAACGTTCGTCCTCGAGCTGACACAGAAAAGTACCTGAACTAGCGAACAAGTGTGGATATATACTCCGCATGTCCGACTCAAATTCCCAAGTAGCGGCCTCAATAGGTTGACCTCTCCACTGCACTCGAACTGATGACCTCAACTGACGAACCTGCCGGTCTAGAACCGGATCCTCCTCATAAGCCAAATCCTTGTCCAATTGGACAGAGCTGAAATCTAACATGTGGGACGGGTCACCGTGATATTTATGGAGCATAGACACATGGAATACCGGATGAACTTAGGATAACCCTGGAGGCAACGCAAGTCTATAAGCTACCTCCCCCATTCTCTAGAGAATCTCAAATGGCTTGATATACCTAAGGATCAACTTGCCCTTCTATCGGAACCTCATAACACCCTTCATGGGCGATACCAAAAATAATACCCTAACTCCAACCATGAATGCCACATCACGAACTTTACGACCGTCATTGCTCCTTTGCCTGGATTGAGCTGTACGAAGTCAATCCCGTATGATCTTGACCTTATTCAAGGCCTCCTGAAATAAGTATGTACCCAATAACTGAGCCTCTCCTAACTTAAACCATTCAACTGGCGATCTGCACCGTCTACCATATAATGCCTCGTAGGGAGCCATCTGAATGCTCGACTGTAACTATTATTGTAGGAAAACTCCGCTAACAGCAAGAACTGATCCCAGGAACCTTCAAAGTCAATAACACAAGCACGGAGCAGATTCTCCAAGATCTGAATAGTACGCTCGGACTGCCCGTTCATCTACGGATGGAATGTTGTGCTCAACTCAACTCGTGTACCCAACTCATGCTGAACTGCCCTCCAAAAGTGCAAGGTAAACTGTGTACCTTGATCAGAAATGATAGACACGGGCACACCGTGAAGGCGAACGATCTCTCGAATATATATATCTTCCAAATGCTCTGAGGTATAAGTGTTTGCCACCGAAATGAAATGTGCTGGTTTAGTCAGCCTATCCACAATAACCCAAACATCGTCAAACATTCGCTGAGTCCATGGGAGTCTAACAACGAAGTCCATAATAATACGCTCCCACTTCCACTCAGGAATCTCTATCAGCTGAAGCAAACCACTGGGTATCTGATGCTCATACTTCACCTGTTGACAATTCAAGCAAAGAGCAACATAAGCAACAATGTCCTTTATCCTACGCCATCAATAATGCTGTCGCAGGTCCTGGTACATTTTGGCAGTGCCCGGGTGGATTGAATACTTAGAACTATGAGCCTCCTCAAGGATCAATTCACGAAGCCCATCTACATATCACACACACTCTACCCTGCATCCTCAAAACACCGTCATCTCCAATTGTAACCTGCTTGGCACTACCTAGCCGAACGGTGTCCCTAAGAACCATCAAATGCGCGTCATCATCCAGTCGATCTCTAATACGCTCAAATAAAGAAGACCGAGAAACTGTACAAACTAAAACAAGGCTGGGCGAAATATCCAACCTCACGAACTGATTGGCCAGATAATATCTTAAGCTAAAGGTCTCTCACTAACGGGAATGAATGCAAGACTGTCCATACTCACTGCCTTCCTACTGAATGCATCGGCCACCACATTGGCCTTCCTCAGATGATACAATATGGTGACGTCATAGTCTTTCAGTAGATCTAACCATCTCTTCTGCCTCAAATTGATATCCTTTTGCTTGAACAAGTACTGAAGACTGCGATGATCCGTGAACACCTCATACGGCATACCATAGAGATAGTACCTCCAAATCTTCAATGCGTGAACAATGGATGCCAACTCTAAGTCATGGACAGGATATAATTGTTCTCATGGACCTTTAACTGCCGAGACGCATACGCAATCACCTTGCCTTCCTACATTAATACCACTCCGAGCCCAACACGGGAGGCATTACAATATACAGTGAAAGATCCTGAACCTGATGGTAACATCAACACCGATGTTGAAATCAAGGTTGTCTTGATCTTCTGGAAGCTCGCCTCACACTCGTCTGATCATTTGAATGGGGCACCTTTCTGAGTCAATTTAGTCATTGGGGTTGCTATAGATGATAACCCCTCCACAGTAACCCGCCAAACCCAAGAAGCTCCTGATTTCTGTGGTTGAAGAAGGTTTAGGCCAGTTCTTGACTGCCTCTATCTTCTTAGGATCTACCTGAATACCCTCTGATGATACGAGGTGACCCAATAAGGCTACTGAGTCCAACTAGAACTTGCACTTTGAGAATTTTGCATATAGTTGACTATCCCTCAAAGTCTGGAGCGCTATCCGGAGGTGCTGCTCATGTTCCTCCCGACTGCGAGAGTACATTAGAATGTGATCAATGAACACAATTACGAAGGAATCCAGATAAGTCTTGAAAATCCGATTCATCAAGTCCATAAAGTCTGCTGGGGAATTAGTCAAACCAAAAGACATCACTAGAAATTCATAGTGCCCATACCTCGTCCAAAAAGCTGTCTTAGGAATATCAGATGCCCTAATCTTCAATTGAGGGTAGCCCGATCTCAAATAAATTTTCGAAAACACCATGGCACTCTAAAGCTGATCAAAATCATCAATCCTCGACAATGCATATTTATTCTTGATAGTGACTTTGTTCAAATGCTGGTAATCAATACACATTCTCATCGATCTATCCTTCTTCTTCACGAACAAAACCGGTGCACCCTATGGCGAGACACTAGGTCTAATGAAACCTTTATCAAGCAAATCTTGAAACTGTTCCTTCAATTCTTTCAATTCGGGTGGGGCCATCCGGTATGAATGAATAGAAATGGGCTGAGTGCCTGGAGTCACATCAATGCAAAACTCAATATCCCTGTCAGGTGGCATCCCCGACAGGTCTGCACGAAATACCTGGGGAAACTCACGAACAACAGGCACCAAATCTATAGAAGAAGCCTCAACATTATAATCACGAACATGAGCCAAATAAGCAAAACACCCCTTCTCAACCATGCGACGAGCCTTGACATAAGAAATAACTCTGCTGGAAGAATGACCAGGAGTCCCTTTCCACTCCAATCGAGGAAACACCGTCAAAGCTAAAGTAACTATCTTGGCGTGACAGTCCAAGATAGCATAATAAGGTGACAACCAATCCATGCCCAATATGACACCGAAATCTACTATATCAAGAAGAAAAAGGTCCACACTGGTTTCAAGACCCTCAATAACGACCACGCATGAGCGATACACACGATCTACAACAATAACATCCTCCACAGGCGTAGACACATAAGCAAGGACACTCATGGAATCATGTGGCACAACCAAATACGAAGCAAAGTAAGATGATACATAAAAGTAAGTAGACCCTATATCAAACAAAACTGAAGCATCTATATTGCAAACTGAAATGGTACTTGTGATAACAACATTAGAGGACTCTACCTCAGGTTTGGCTGGAAATGCATACAATCGGGACTGCGCCCCAGCACCCTGAACCATGTCCCAAAAGGACCTCTAACAGGTGGACCTCCAACTCTAGCGGACTGGCCTCCACCTCTAACAATCTGGACCCTACCTCTGGCTACCTGACCCCTACCCTTGGCTACCTGACCCTTACCCCTGGCTGGTTGAGCAGATGGTGCTGCAACTAGTGCCGAAACTATTACACAAGAACTCTGGTACTGAAGTTGATTACCCTAAAATCTTGGACAAGCTCTCCGAATATGCCCATATTCACCACACTCAAAGCATCCCTCCTGATAATGAGGCTGACCCTGACGAGCTGGATGACCACGATAATAACTCTATAGAGGAGGTGCTTTGATAGGAGCTGATGGTGCACTATAGACTGGGTGAGCAGAAGGAGGTATATAAGAACCACGACCATCTGAGGTACCATGAGATGCCTGAAGTGCTGAATGAAATGGCCTGGAAGAATGGCCTCTGCTGAAATTTACCCCTCCTCCAGACGAGGCACTACTGAATCCACCGGAATGGCGAGGTCTCTTTTCTGACCCCTGACCTCCCAATCCGAGAACCATCTCAACTCTTCTGGCCATATTGGCCGCATCCTGAAAGGAAATCTCGCTCACCGTCTCCTTATCCATCTACAACCTGATGGGCTGAGCAAGGCCCTCAATAAATCTCCTGACCCTCTCTGTCTCTGTAGGTAACAAAATAATAGCATTTCGAGCCAAATCCACAAAGCGAGTCTCATACTGGGTGACAGTCATGCTGCCCTGCTGAAGACGCTCAAATTGATGGCGGTGCTCCTCTCTAGTAGTGATAGGGAGAAACTTCTCCAAAAAGAGATGTGAAAACTGATCCCAATTAAAAGTAGGTGACCCATCTGGTCTAGTCAACAAATAATCCCTCCACCGTTTCTTGGCGGAACCAGTCATCTGCAAAGCGGCAAAGTCGACCCCATTGGTCTCCAAAATACCCATGTTCCGAAGAACCTCATGACAACTATCAAGGTATTCCTGAGGATCCTCTGAAGTGGCACTGCTGAAATGAACCGGGAAAAGTTTTATTAACCTGCCCAATCTCCACAAAGCATCGGAGGACATAGCTGCCCCATCAACAAGCGGTGTTGCAGCAACTGCTGAACTACCCCAACTGGATTGGCTATTGGGGTCTGAGTCTGAGTAGTAATCTGCTCAGAAGTGTGGGTAGCAGGAGTCTGAACCCCTCATCCAGCCTGAGATACGGTTACTGCCACGGGGAATGCGACAGTTTGGGCTACACTCTCCATAAGGCCCATTAGTCGGACCAAGGCGTCCTGAAGCACTGGGATAACAATAAACCCCTCTGGAACATGAGCTGGTTCTGCTGGAACGGTCTGAGCTGGAGCCCCCTCATCAATCTCTACCTGGAGCTATGGGCTAAGTCCTGCCCCTACCTCGGCCCTTGGCATGGCCCCGACCTCTGCCTTTTGTAGGAGCTACTGCTGCTGGAGGACCTGATTGTTGGTCAGCGGAAGAAGAAGCACGTGTTCTCTCCATATGCAAGAGAATAGAAGAGTTCAATCAGTATTTGAGATAACAAGAATCGCACGACAGAGTAAAAATAAAATGAGTTTGTCCCTAACTTTATAGCCTCTGAGAGATAAGTACAGACGTCTCCGTACCGATCCCTTAGACTCTATTAAGCTTGTCCGTGAATTGTTAGACCTAGGCAACCTAGTGCTCTTATACCAACTTGTCACGACCCAAATTCCCAATCCTCGGGATCGTGATGGCGCCTAACACCATACTTGCTAGGAAAGCCAATGTTAGAGAGATTCAACATTTAAAACAATTAAAAAATAATACGAGGTCTAATATTATCCAATAAATGATATCAAAATAATTTATGGAGAAATAAAACAATGCCACGAAACTAATACTAATATCTAGCTACCCAAGGTTTGGAGTCACAAAATTCATGAACTACTAAAGATTTACTACAAGTATTTGATGAAAGAAAAGATCTATATATATGTATGTATGTATGTATGTATCTGTTTTGAATTAAATAAAACAGTAAGTAAATAATATGGAGAAGACTCTAGGAATCTGCGAACGCTAGCAGATCTACCTCGTGTCTCTGTGCGAAACTCAGCTACTACTCAAAATCAACTCTGCCGGAACCTGCCCGTGTACTGGTAAGTGCCGAGCCTAACCTCGACAAGGTAGTGATGAGGCTATGGCGGGACATTTATAATACAACCTATATACAATGTTTAATAAAGCAAAAAGGGAATACTAAACTAAATGAACAGTAGCTTGCAATAAATAATTAAGTAACTGAGCTATCTTTGTAGATCTCAACTATAACCAATTCTTACAAGAATTTCCAAGTTACAATTTAAATAACGGTAAGATCAGAATATGAAAAACAACAAAATAAAACAATGGGTATTCCAGTTTCCATCATATAACCAGTAACAACATAAATATTCTCCCTTATTACTCCTTGTTTCGGCGTGCAACCTGATCTCACCTGTCCACCCTCATTACTCCTTAGCATATATATATATATATATATATATATATATATATATATATATATATATCACCCTTATTCCTCCTGTTGCGGCGTGCAACCCGATCCCACTTGTCCACCATTATTACTCCTTGTTGCAGCGTGCAACCCCCTCCCACCAGACAATCACATTTCACCATTTATAATAAAGGTTTCACAATTAGATCATATTCCTTTACAACATTTGTGTCTCAACTAATGTAAACGGAAAGCTGACAATTAAGAAACTTCAGCAATTATTACTACCCAGCGAAACCAATTGAAATGTAACACGAAACACTGACAACCGGCTCAACCATTAATGTACCACAATGAAGCTGAGCAAAAATTAATGCTTCCAGATAAGTGAAACTATATCTAACAAACAAGTAGACAGGGAGGCATCAATAATCATGAAACAAATTAAACAGTAATAAAATAAATTGGAAACCGCGAAGGGACCATGATAAGAAGATACTTTGGTGGCGCATAGGTACTCGTCACCTCACCTATACGCCACACACATGCAATTTCACATAGCAATTAAGTCAGGGATCCCTAATCCCTTAAGTCAAGGTTAGACCAAACACTTACCTTTATTTCGCAGGCCACTCATTGCTCAATTACAACTTTTCCTTTCGAGTTCACCTCCAACCCACTCGAATCTAATCATAATTAGTTTAATATCGTTAATTATTGCTAAAGGAATTAACTTTAATGAATAATTATGGTTTTCCTAAGTTTTCCCAAAAAATGTTTAAAACCGGCCATGGGCCCGCTTGGTCCAACTCGGGGTTCAGACCAAATTTCGTTTACCAACTCACTTCCGAGCCCGAATATGTAGTTAGTTTCAAAATCCTACCGCAATTCGAGGTCTAAGTTCCAATTTTACAAAATTCCCTAATTCTACCCAAACCCCCAATTTCTACAATGAAAACCCTTGATTTTTGATTGAAAGAGATGAAAAACAATGGGTAATCGAAAGAAAATAGTTTAGAATCGTTTACCAACACTTTGGGGAAGAACTTGTACATTGAAAATCGCCTCTAGGTCTTCTTGGTTTTGAAAATATGAAATAATGGCGTAGTCCTGTGTTACTATTGTGTTTCTAATCGATGGGAAGGCCTTCATCAAGTTCGCGATGGGCCTGTCGCAATCACAGAGGGTTACAGCCCAAATGGCCTTCGCGTTCGTGAAGGTAGACTCGTGTTCGTGATGCTTAGCAGCCTATGATCATCGCGTTCGCGACCAGATGATCGCGTTCGCATAGAGGAAAGGCGACTCCCCTCCCCCAGGTCTGTTAACTCAACGCGTTCGCATAAGTCTGCTCGCGTTCGCGAAGGGCACTCCTCCAGTGCTTCACGTTCGTGTCCAGGATTGACCCCCAACCTTTTTACACTTCGCGATCACAAGAAAAGCTTCGCGATCGCGAAGAACAATGCACCAGTGCACCAGTAGCAGTTACGACAACAGAAGTTTATAAGTCCGAAACACCCTGTAGCCTATCCAAAACTCACCCAAGCCCTAAGGGCTCTAAACCAAACATGCACGCAAGTCTAAAAATATCATACGGACTTGGTCATGCGATCAAATCACAAAAATAACACCTAAAACTACAAACTTAATATCAAAACTCATGATTTTCTCAAGAACACTTCAAATTCACTATTTTCTCAACCGGACGTCCGAATCACATCAAATGAACTCCGATTTCCACCAAATTTCACAGATAGGATTTAAACATTATAACAAACCTGTACCGGGCTGCAGAACAAAAATACGGGCCCAATACCAACGATTTCAAACATTAATTCATTTCTTTATTTCCTTTAAAATCCAGTATAACAATTTTCTTCAAAAATTCATTTCTAAAGCTAGGGACCTCGGAATTCAATTCCGGGCATACGCCTAAGTCCCATATTTTACTACGGACCTCCCGGAACCGTCGGAACACGGGCCCGGGTATGTTTACTCAAAACGCTAACTAAAGTCAACTAAAAATCAACTTTAACTATCAAAAAATACTATTTCAGATATTTTCAAATAATGGTTTTCCAGATTCACGCCCGAACTGTGCATGCAAATCGAGTTAAATAAAATTAATCTTGTTAAAGCTAATGAGTCCGAAATGGAGTCTTAATTCATATGATTCCCTTTTGGGTCATCACACAAGGATTGGTAGTACCATTATGAGCCACTAAAACTTAGATTTATAAAGCTGGTACGAAAATAAATACAACATACGTTTGGACATAAAAAGAGTACGAATCTGAAACTGTAAAGGAAAAGTGGTAGCTATATCTGAAAAGCAGGTACATCTTCAATACCCTCTTCCTTCATACACAACACCTTAGCTCAAAGATCTGCACGCAAGGTGCACAAGTGTAGTATGAGTACAACTGACCCCATGTACTCAGCAAGTATCATAACTAAATTCGGTGAGGTAATAGTGGCAAGAATTATTAATGATACTCGCTAGTAACCTATTCAATTCCTGAATTTCACAAGTACACAACAATAGTGCCATCTAATCTTATAACACAGATAAAACCACATGTCTACAAGAGATAATGTGCTAAGTCCTAAATCAGTTAACAACTAGCATATTGAGATGATAGTCCAATATCATCAAACTTCCATATAGAGAAAATATGCATAAAGTATCAAATAATCCTTCTGCAGTTGCATATAGAGAAGATGCGCGTGAAATAACAAGTAATCCTTCAACAGGTGCATATAGAGAAGAGATGCATGATTAAACAAGTCAAGTCACACGGGTTCACATATAGAGAAGATATGTACCGTGTGAATAAATGAATGTATTCCGAAGCTATCATATAGAGAAGATATGCAAAAAAAATTATGTATACATCCAAAGAGTTTGTAAATAGATAAAATATGCAATGTCCAACCGATGATCAACTTTACCAAAATCTACATCAACCAGAAACCCGTTGGTTTCTCAAAACATGTATGTACACCATGAAGAGAGAAACATGAGAGGGTGACTTTAAAGGGATGGATCCTTATCCACACACCGCACGGACAACTCATGTTCCAATAATAACAGCCGCGCAGACAATTCACGTGCCTATAATAACCACCGCACGGAAAAATCATGTGCCAATAATAACAACCGCACAGACAACTCCCTTGCTATCATAACTCGGATCCACATAGACCAGTCACGTACTATCAGTATAGACTATATCACACATAAAGTATATATAAAAGAATACATGTACATGTTTACGGGGAAAATGGTAATTACAATTATACTTAGTTAAGTGGTTCTAAAAATACGCGATTTGTCTTAGTACCAGTCAATAAGTAGTTGATGCTAAGCGTGTTAGGAAAAAATAGAATAAAAATAGTTAGAAAACTGAAGAAAAGCAAATCGGAACGCCTTAGCTCAAAGGTTTGATACTGGCCTCGGGGGTCCTCGGGGTTATCGTCGGATGACCAATGAAGATAAAACAAATTTACGGGCTTCGGGGTATGCTATTTATGATCAATGATGAGCTATAAATGAAAATTAGTAGAAAGCAATAAATGTAAGTAAATGAGCTAGTGGAGAGATATAGAGAATGTTTGAGTAAAAGCAGAGAATGTTCTTGTGCCTTGTATTCAATATTGTTTGTTACAAAATGACAAAGGTTCCCTTTTTATAGGAGGGGGGGAATCCCAACATGGTACATTGACATTTATTACGAAGATTCACAATTGATACTGCCATTTAATGTTTGGGTACAAAGTTGTACTTTATTCCAGAGCTATTTGCCTCAATCCACGTGCCGCTTCCCCGCGCCAATCTTGAGTACGCAATGCCTCGAGGTTGACGTGATGGAGATTCGAGGTCAGACCTCGGGTTGTATCTCAGATCTTGTGCGAATAAGCTGCCTAATGTCATAATAAGCATAAAATCGGCTTTCCTGATATTAGCCGTACACAGATAGTCCCAAGCGTTTCTTGGAGTAAGGCGATAAGAAACGCTCCCGAATGTTTTTTCCCTCAACATTCCTACCACGACAAAATTCTGTCAAAGCGTTAAATGACCTACTCAAGAAAGCTGCACAAGATTCGGAGTCAACACGGTTACCCAAAAACCCACGATCAGCCGAAAGCTCCCGACCCTTCCGTTCTTCGAGTGTTGGCCCCATGATTTCTATAACTACCGTACTCGCCCGCGATATACACCTTTATAGCCACCCTCAAATTATATGAGCTACCTTGCAAATCCTCCTACACTCATTCCCTCTCCGTGCTCATTTTTTCGTGTTTTTCCTCAAAGGCTTTGACACAATCATGGCCAAAACTTCTAAAACAGTTCCTTCCCAAGAGGGAGTTTCTTCCTCCGCTCGCCCGTCTGAGGACAAAACAAAGAAACCACCGAGCGTTGAGAAATGTGTCCCTGGTTATTTTGAAACAACTTCTGACCTTACCGTCGAGAAACCCCATAACACGCCGGGCCGACGCGAACCCATGCCCAGGTACATAAGTGTTGGATCCAAATTAGAAAGAGTAAAAACGGATTGTGGCCGGGCAGGAGCGGTTCAAGTTGAGATTCCTAATGCTGAGGAGAACATAACGACCTACAAAGAGGGTTCCTTAGCGTTTATACGTACCCATTCACTTTGGGTCCTGTTGAGCCCTCATCTCCACAGGTGGACCCAGTGATTCTTTACTTTTGTCATCGATATCAGGTGACACTTGGTCAGATCTATCCTTCGTTTTGGAGGATAGTGTACATGCTCCGGTATTTTTCCAACCATATCGAGGGAATGAATTTTACCCTCGATCAGTTGATACGGGTGTACAGTCCCCATCTCTACCGAGGGGGCCTGATCAGGCTTCAACATCGGTCCGCGAAGCCATTTTTTGCAAGCACCGATGAAAGCAGAGATCATGGGCGGATGAGCAGGTTTGTTAGAGTGAGGACCTCTGATATCATTCCTGCTGATAGGGTTCCATTCCTGGAGGAGTGAAATATGGCACGTAAGTAACATCCGGTATTTTCTATTCCCCCCGCTTCGCTTTCTGAACTGAACCTCTTTTGTTTATGCATGTACTGCTTGGTATCCAGACTTGGTCCAGGATCTGTCCGGGTGGGTCACACAAATGGATTCTTCCTTCCCCTACAACGGGCGATCTTGGTGCATTTTGACTCAGACGAGGTGGAAAGCCAAGAATCACGGTAAGCTTTCCCCCATCAAACTTCACACGAGCTCCCTTTGAAGCAGAAGTTCTCATATGTCCTTCATATACAGGTCTTGGTGATACCCTGTTGATGAGGCCGCCCCTCTCGGCGAGGAGGGAACGTCAAAGCCCAGCGGGGGCAAGAGAAGGAGGTACCAGAGGGGTCACTTAAAGTAAAGAAACCCAAGGCTCGCAAGTCTAAGGCCAAATTCTCAGAATCGACTCAGATCGCCATCTCACACCCCTGCGCCGTAGACGAATATGAAGACGAGGGTGACCACCCTTTGATACAAAGGGTAAGGAGGAACATAGTCATTTTGACGGCTGCTGACTGTGGGGGTGAAGAATCTAGGATGACCGATGCTGCCTATCCTCACTCGGAGGGTAATTTTAAGTGACACTCGATCGCAGTCCCCGACCCATCCTCGGGGCATGACATAGCCCGCCTTGATGAGTTCGAGGGTCTCGACATTGATATTGTGTGTGATTCTACTCTGGGCCCTTCCTTTTCCTCGAGGGAGATTCGGGATGCCTAGGACCAGGGTACCTCCAATGAATACATCCTCCACGGGGAAGATGACGCCTTTAGGGATCTGTTTGACGAAATCGAAGAAGAGACCGACCCCAACATCCCTGTCACCTTTGAAGAGGCCGAGAGACATCTGGAGCGGGTGATTTTCCTGATTTACTACATGTTGTTCCGCTTACCTCTGCTCGTTTATCCGTCTTTTTATATGTAGTCCAAGAAAGCGTATGGCAAAGTTTTTTCCAAGTTAAGCGACGATCTCTCCTTCCACGAGGGGGAGATTTGGAAGTCTACCTCCGAGATAAAAGAATTAAAGATTTCCTTAGTTCTAAAGGAGGATGAACTACAGGTGCTTCAGGCCAGTTTCAACGAGTAGGTAGCGTGGCATTCGTAGGTCTACTACCGTGCTTACACAAATCAACTTTCACTAATTTGGTTTGTTTTTGCAGATACTTCAAATGAACGCCCTGGTGGAGAAATTTCAAGAGGAGGCGGTTGTCAAGGATAGCGAGACCCTTGAGCTGAATGGGCGAATCGACGCCGTGGTCTCGGAGAGGGATCTTCTGCGAGGCGATCTGACTTCGACCCAGGGCCTTCTCCGAAATGCCCAGGAGGATATAGTTCGACTATCTGTAGCCAAATCCAAGGCCGAAGGGTACGTTTCATCATATAGGAAGGATGCTATTACTTCCAATAATCAGGCCAAGGAAATATCTGAAAAGGCAGCGCAGAAGTTGAAACGGGCAATTGAGCATGCTTGTTCCCAAGCTAGGAGGCTGGCGCTCGAAGAGGCGATTGCCAGGGGTGCCGATTTTCATGCTGAAGTCGAAGAAGCCAGGGCTTTGGAAGAAAAGACATCGCCCACGTCCTCATCGGATGGAAGTTCCAATAACGATTCCGTTTGCGACTCGGCCGGTGGCGAGGGTGAAGAATAGATCTGCTCTGTTATTTCTGTTTTCTTTTTTCCTTTCATGCATCATCTCCTTGAGGCAACATTGTAAAGACATAGCTTTGTAAATATAGTTTGGTTAATATAACAATTTTTCCTTTTCCTCCTGATTTCCTTTTGCAAGGATATTCTTTTCGGATTTGTCATCGACTCTGGGGGCCTATTCTTAGGGTAGCAGAGCCCTCGACACCAGGTACTGTCTCGGACCGAACCAGCGTAGGATATTCCTCGGAGTCCATGATTAAGACATCGGAAATCCCCTAGTTCGGGTATTGCTTTGAGGCCGAATCCATCAGGGAGCCTCGAATTTTTGTAGGCGTGGTTCGAGAAATGACCGAGATAACCCTGCCGGTGCATTTCCCGAATAGGAAAAAAAGGGGAGTAAATGAGTTTGTTTGAATTTATACGCGTTCTTCCCTTTTATTTGGAGATTTTGTTGTTCAGAATATTTGTCTTTTCATAGAATTATTCCGTCATTCAGCGCTCTGCCATTTTAGCTTGACATTCTCGCTTCAGGTCTGCCCTCCTTTTTATGGCTTCATCACAATTATAGCTACCACGTCTGAATCCGTTGGCCAGCGAAAGGAAAGATCTATCTCCATTCCTCATGCGGCCGGTTGTACAGCGCCAGTTTCTGCTGAGCAAATCATGGGACGTGTTGCCTCGAAGAGTGGTTCTAGGTGTCACGACCCCAGTTCGCCCTCCGTGAACAGTCGTGATGGCACCTAGTCCCTATAACTAGGTAAGCCTAGCAATGCTGAATATCAGCATAACTTGCGAAATAATTAAGTAAAAACTTAACAATCTAAAAGAAAGACTGTATATAAATTCCACTTGGCATATACAACCCAAACTAATACGGAAGTTTACAGTATCACCCAAAAACCCGAAAACTCACGGGAACCACACGCTAACAGAATATAATACACTGCTCTAACTCAAAAATGTTTACACAACTGTAAGGAAGGATAAACTCTTCACAAAAGCTGGAACAAGATAGAGACTCCTGGTCTGCGGACGTGGCAGATGTACCTCGAAGTCTCTGTTGTATCTCTCAACCTCGGGGATAGTGCACCTGGGTTGAGGTACATGGATCTGCGCATGAAAAATATGTGCAGGAAAGGGCATGAGTACACCACAGCGGTACTCAGTAAGTGCCAAGCCTAACCACGGTCGGGTAGTGACGAGGAAGGTCAAGGCTCTACTGAGGTTAAACAATATAATAGGAATTTACAATATGAAAACAAACAGTAATAATGAATACAACAGTGAAGTAAGACAGGTCAACAAGGCAATGAAAAAACACAAGAACAGAGTAAACACGGAATATGAACAACTCCATAACAATGGTAACAATGAGGATGTCCCGGGATACCGTACTGTAGTCCTTTTCTCAACTGTCTAGTGGATCTCCCTGGATACCGTCCCGTAGTCCATCATATGTATATCCGAAGGATCTCCCGGGATACCGTCCCCTAGTCCAACTATCAGTCTGCTGGGGGATCTCCCAGGATACCGTCCCGTAGTCCCAAAGTAAATATGCAGGGGGATCTCCCAGGATACCGTCCCGTAGTCCCAAAGTAAATATGCAGGGGGATCTCCCGGGATAACGTCCCGTAGTCCCAAAGTAAATAAGCAGGGGGAAATACCGGGATACCGTCCCATAGTCCCAAAGTAAATATGCAGGGGGATCTCCTGGGATACCGTCCCGTAGTTCCAACGTAAATATGTAGGGGGATCTCCCGGGATACAGTCCCGTAGTCCCAAAGTATATATGCAGGGGGATCTCCCTTGTAACGTCCTGTTGTCCCAAAGTAAATAAGCAGCCATAACAAGAAGACGTTCAGAATTAGAGTGAAAAAATACAAGGCAACAAGTAATTCTAGTCTAACATGCTTCACGTAGTGCAATTAAGGCAATTTAAGCAAATAGGCAATTCGGGGAAACTAGGCATGATTTTCTAAGTTAACATAGACTATAGTGGCAATTAGAATAAAACAGGTAAGAAAGAAACTCAGGCTAAATGTTTAAAGTAAAGCCGGATTTTCAACAATTACCACAAATACGCGCTCGTTGCCTCACGTACAAGGCATTCAATTACAAAATATCACATCCTAAGGGGAAAGCTCCCCCACACAAGGTTAGACAAGCCACTTACCTCGAACCGGCTCAAAATCAACTCGAAACCACGCGTTTTCCACGAGTATCCGACTCCAAACAGCCCAAATCTATACAATTCAATTACATATCATAAATAACATCTCATGCAACTGAGTTTTACTGTTTAATTCAAGCTAAGGCACGAAATTAGGTAAAATAACCAAAATGCCCCTCGGTCCCACGTCTCGAAATCGGGTAAAAGTTATATTTTCCGGACACCCATTCAGTCACGGATTCATTCAACCAGAAACAATCAAAATCCGATGCCAAGAACCCCTTAAATTTTCAGAATTTCGGGTTGGGGAAATTTTATCAATTCCTATGGTTTTCCCCCATTTTTGATAATTAAACTAAGGAAAAAAAGGGGGATTAATGGTCTAATAATGAATTAGGATTAGAAAATGTTACCTATGATCCTTCTCTTCAAAAGGAAAAAAAGGGGGAATTCGCACCTGCGGTTTCGATCACCGCACCTGCGGTACCGCACCTGCGGAAAAATCATCGTAGGTGCAGAAATCACTTATGTTCCATTGGGGCCGCACCTGCGGTCGTTTGGTCGCGCCTGCGGTCCCGTACCTGCAGAACCCAGGTCTCACCTGCGACCACTGGCCTAATCCCCCTATATCGCACCTGCGATAAATCCCCACACGCCTGCGAATCTGCACCTGTGAAAAAACCTTCGCAGGTGCGAAGACACCAGAAGAGGCCTGGTTCAGCAGCAACTAAGTCCCAAATTTTCTCCCTCTAAGCACCTGAAACAACCCAGAGGCCCCAAGAACTCAACCAAAACCACCAACCAACCTTAACACCTTATTTGAACTAGGTCGATCCTTAAAAACACGTCTCATAACATCAAAATCATCGATTATGCATAGGTTCAAGCCTAAGAACTTAAGAAAATTCTAGAATTCACATCCAACGCCGAAACACGTATAAACTTATCCGAATGACCTCAAATTTTGCACACACATCCCAAATGACATGGAGGAGCTACTGCAACTTCCGGAATTCCATTCCGACCCTCGGATCAAAAATTCAGTATCGAACTGGAAACTCCAAAAATTCAAACTTCGGCATTTCAAGCCTAAATGAGCTACAGACTTCCAAAATATATCGAACACGCTCCCAACCCCGAAATCACCTAACGGAGCTAACAAAACCATCGAATTTCCATTCCGAGGCCGTCTTCACACTGCTCTGACTACGGGCAACTTTCCAACACTTAAGCTCTCATTTAGGGACTAAGTGTCCCAAAACTCTCTGAAACTCAAAATCGAACGTCCCGGCAATTCAATTTAGCAGAAGTAGACTTGGGGAAAAAAATTAATAGGGGATCAGGGCGTTAATTCTTAAGACGACCGACCGGGTCGTAACATCCTCCTACACATAAAAATTCGTCCGTCCCCGAACGAGCATAAAGACATACCTGAAGTAGTGAAAAGATGAGGGTAACTGCTGCGAATATCCTGCTCGGTCTCCCAGGTCTCCTCCTCGGCCGGCTGACCCCGCCACTGAACCTTTACTGAAGCAATGTTTTTCGACCTGAGCTTTCTGACCTGCCTGTCCAATATAGCTACAAGATCCTCGACATATGATAGATCCTTGTCCAGTGGGACGTGTTGGGGAGGTTTCTTATGAACTCCTACCAAGCTGGGACGTAAGGTACGCTCATAAGCAACCTCCCCAACACGCCTAAATATCTCAAAAGGGCCAATAAACCTTGGACTCAACTTCCCTTTCTTCCCAAATCTCATAACG